>PVKM010040145.1:0-13527 GCA_004027735.1 Carollia perspicillata | reverse complement strand
TCCGGTCTGCGTCGGCGTAGAACCGGAAGCCGAGGTAGGAGATGTACACGTTGATGGGCAGCGAGATGACGGGGAAGGTCCACGTGGTGACGTCCAGGATGGGGGCTGCCGTGCACAGTCCGATCAGGGCCAGGCAGTGGCGCAGGGCGACGCGCCGGCACAGGGCCGGGTGGGTGACGGACATCATGCAGTAGCCCCCGCGGGAGTAGTCCTCTCGGAGGCCCCAGCTCAGTGCGTTGAAGTGAGGAAACTGCCAGGAGTACAGGATTCCTCCCAGGAGACATGCTCCTGAGCGAGGGTCAGAGACAAAGGGGAGCAAAGACGGATCATCAGAAACCTGACAAAGGTACCACGTCCCTCGCCCCACAGCCTCCCCGGCCCCGACGCGCTGTCCCATTCCACTGGGTCTCAGACCCTCTGCGGGCTCTGCTCTCAGCTCTGTTTGCCTAGTCTGGCCCCCCATCCGAGACAGGCAGGGTCAAGGAGCCGAATGTCCTCCAAGACCCCCGCCCCCAGCTCTCCGCCTCAGCGGGGAGGTGCCTGCACTGGGCATGCCTGTGAGCACCTGAGGCTCCCGCCAGCACCACAACAATGTAAGAAGCCCCTACACACTTGCAAACATGTTTACGGCAGGCCGCCCCAGGGGGACCTCTGCTGGGCTTTCAGGTCTGTGCCCACACACTGGGCCTTCCCAGGGAGGTACTCCAGTGCACGGCTACTCCAAGCCCACGTGGCTTAGCTCCCCAAGGTCCCACCGAAGAGCTGTTGGCGGCTCCCTGCTCGGCAGGGACAGAAAAGGTATGTAGCTCCAGGCCTGCCTGGGGACACTCTGGGTTCTGTCTGTGTACTGACCGACAATTCCACCAGGGACTGCTGGAGCCCCAGGGTGGGTGCCTGGCACCCGGCTCTCCAATGCCCCAGAGCCTGCACGATGTGGCAGGCAGAAGGCACTGAAACACCTCACGTTAAGTGATCGGACTGGCACAGAGGACCTGGGTTCCAGGGTAGAACAGTCACCTGTCTGTAGTTGGGCGGTTTTTCCACAAGGACGGGCTAGTACCTTGAGCAGCATTTGGCCCTCTTCTCTGGAGCAGGGCCCCCCCACACCTACACGGGGGTAGTGAAGCCTGCCATGGACGGAGCACTGCTCTGTGAGACTTGATGGTCGACCTCATTGAATCCCGACCGTAGGATTTCAGGTGAGTTTCACGCTCATTAAACAAACACACAGACAGATCGGATGATGACACATTCTCCAACAGTGAAGGAGTTCGAAAGGAGCCTCATCCAAAGACGGGGTTCTGCTACACTCAGCCACCTCCCTCGGGGTCAGACAGCAGGGGCCACGGGCACTGCTGAGGAAGAGATTTACCACTCATTCCGTCACGCACACATGTCTACTGAGGCCCGCTAAGTGCGAGCACTGGGGACGAAACACAGCCGTGTGTTCCCGAGGCACCGAGCTCCCGCCATCTCTTCAGAGCCATGTGTGAACACCCGTCAGCACCTCAGCACTGTGCATGCAGAAGGACGTGTGACGGGGTCGGCAGCACGCGGTCGGGAGACCGGGGCAGACCGGCGGACACTGCTGTGAGGAAGGTCACCTGAGCTGGGCCCCCAGGGGGAAGAAGACGCCTAGTCTCGAGAGGGCTCTGCACGGGCCTCAGGGCAGGGAGAGGTGCAGCGCAGTGAGGTGCTGAAGGGCCGTGAGTCCTGGGGTGTCGTTCCCAGAGCTCTGCAACGAAAGGGAAAGGTCGGCTTTGCTGGGTGATAATTTACAGAATGAAATAAAGAAGGAAGGCACGTGTGGCTGCAGTGCAGAGAACAAAAGCAGCGCTCCCCTCAAAGCAGCAGAGAGTCACAAAGGACCTTCCCATGTGAGAGCACGTGAGCCTGCGCGGCGGGGGGACGGTGCCAGGACAGGCGTGTGGTGAAGAACACACCTGAGAGGTCCAGAGCAGGTAAGCAGGACTCATCAGGAGATGAGATCAACGTGGTGGAGCAGACATGACAGGGCCTGGACTAGCACGGGATCCGGGTGGCGGCAGTGGCAGGCGTGCGCACAGACATCAGGAGCAGAAGGAGACGGAGCATCAAGGGCAGCCCCTGGGTTGGGAATCCCTGGCAATGAGGCTCACTGAGGGGATACATAGGGAAGTGGGGAGGGCAGCCCATGAAGGTGACCTTGGGTGAGCCCTGAGGGGAGACATTGGGAGAGCGGTGGGGTGGCCGTGGGAGGGTCTGGCCAGGACAGGTGCCCGGAGCGGCAGCTGTGCTGAGTATCCCGTCCACGTCTCCTAGCTGACTGTGGACAACTCCCTAAGCATGTGTCCCATCTTCGTGCCTGTGGAGGTGGAGCTCAGGAAGTGTCCAGTACTCCTGCACTGGAGGGCCTGAGACTCCTCCGTGGAAACCCCGTGCAAGAGGAGCTGCTTTAGCACCAGTGGCCCCTGCCTGGGCCACTGTGTCCAGCACTGGTATGTGAGACCACTGACGGCCAGCTATCAGGATGTGGCCCACTCCCTACCTCCTCCCTCCACGAGGGTCTTGGGTGCTCTGACTCCCAGCCTGGTTTCAGATGCTGAACTATTGCCTGGGGGTCCCCGATCAGAGAACTGACAGTTTATGACCAGTGTCATCTACCCAGGGAAGTGCTATTCCACACAGACAGGCTGGGAACTTGTAGCCACAGTCCTGTTTCAGGTAATCAGGCTCCTTGAAACTCTGTGTCCGAGGGACTGTTCAGAAAAAGGATGGGGCTATGGCTACGGCTACCACAGAATTCACCAGACGGAGAGGGGTTTACATGACTTAGAACCACTGAGGAAGTCAGTCCGGGCTCTACAGCCCAGACGGGCCCCTGTTGTGCAGGAGCCAATGAGGGTGAGAAACAAGTCCCTCTTTTAATCTCTCCTCTGTCTTCTTCAAGAGAGGGAGCCGTGGAGGGACAACAGGGGCAGGCTTGGATGTCATCTAAAAGAAAGAACAGCGATTTTCATTCACAATGTTCTGGGCAGGGCCGTAGCCATTTCTGAACGAAGCACAGCAGGCAGGTGTCATGTAGGGAGGAAGACTTGCCCGGGTGTAAAGACCGGAGAGGGATGGGCCTGCTTTCATCCCTAGGGACAGCTCCCTGCAGGTCAACCGAGTCTGTCCAATGTGGGAGGAAACAGAATAAAGCCTTGATTTTAGGGTTCCTTTTCGGCAGAGCCCCCAGATCTGTGTGAGCCCTATCTATAAATAACATACAGACACATATCTTAGTTCATGCAAACACGCTGCAATTTTAATGCCAATACTAAGAGAAGGGGCTGCTATTTGCTGACTCCGCGGGTAGGCGGGTGACGGGGGTCACCACATGCACACCCAATTCTGGGTGCTAGGAAGGCAGCGGCCACCAGGACAAGCCCTGCTTACAGTTTAGAGGGACAGACAGACATAAACACAAGCAATAGCAATGAGTGTTATTTACTGAATCAAAATCGGGTGACAGTATGGTTGACTGCTCAGGGAAAGCTTCCCAAAGGTGACACTTGAGCCATGACCCAGCTGGCTGGAAGCAGAATTCTACCAAATCCTGGGAAGAGACACTGCAGGCCTGCCTGGAGGGCATGGAGGCTGGAGTGAGGGAGGGAAGCTACAGGACAGGCCTGGGGATTCGGGGGACTGGCCCCAGCAAAGCAGGTCACCACAGGAGGGTGGGCAACGAACGGCAGGAGACAGCGAGGAGGGCTGAGGGGGGCTGACCTGACGACTTGACTTAGGTGGTGCAGTCTGGGGATGTGCACAGGGGAGTGTGCTCATGGTGGAGACAGGAAGAGTCCTGCTTCTGGCCTTCCGAACTGTCTCCGGGACATCCCAGCTGACTGCCTCGTGGCTGTCGTGCCCTGGGCCCTGTGCAGAGGAGTTCTGCCCCCGTACATGCTCTCCGGTGCTCACAGCAGCCCCTCCCATAGGTGGCTTTACTCTCACCTCTAGGTGAGAAGATGAATCAACCTGCCCAAGGGCGTTCAGCCCAGTGAACCAGCCCTTCTAGAAAACTGCTGCCACACATTTACTCCAATTAGTAACGTGGGGCTGCTGGGTGGGGATCCAAATGCCAGTGGAGCTGCGCAGAGGGACGTGTGCTGGACGGAGAAGCTGCAGGGGTGCTTTCCACAGAGTCCTGGCACCTTCAAACAGGTCGTTTCACTCACAGGCACATCTCGTTTTATCGTGTGTGCTATGCAGACACTGCCGTTTTTACAAACTGAAGGTTTGTGGCAACCCTGCATTGAGCAGGTCTTTTGGCTCAGATGATGGTTAGCATTTTTCAGCAAGACAGTATTTTTAAGCTAAGGTGTGTGAATTGCTTTTTTAGACATAATGCTAGTGTGCAGGCAACAGACTGACGGCAGTGTTTCTCTTGACGGGGAGCAGCCTTGGGGGATCAGAGGGCACAGAAGGGCAGGCTGGGCCATCCAGGCCCAACTGAATGGTAAGCAGGGGCACAGGAGACTGCTCCTTGTACTTTGATGGAAACACTGGATGCTCTCCGGATTTTAAAGGGACCAGTGCAGAGGAAGTGCTGTTAGAGATTCTCAGGACCTCGGGTCACTGCGAGGCTTTGAGCACGAGGTCCGTGGCACAGCTGACCTGCTGCTCACCAGCCGTCCTATGCCCCAAAGGCCAGACCGCATCACCGCCTGCAGTTATGACGGTCACAAGCACAGGAAACGGACGAGACCAAGACGTGTCCAGTTGAGAACTTCAGTGATGAGTGAGAAATGGGGAGGGAGCAGAAGTCCGAGCTCAGCATCTGTTTTGTCACCAAAGTGGCTGAGAAAAAGCAATGTCAGCTGGGAAATTGGCTTCGAGCTGGTGAAGGGACCAGGCCCAAAGGGATTTTCCTTGTCTTTTCTCAAAGCCCTCTTTTTAGTGTGCCAACTGGGGTATTCCATTTTGCTCAATACACATTTTTCAGTTATGCTTCTGCTTAAAACAACAGTTTAAAAAAACATGTTCGTAAGAGTTGTGCGCTGCTTTCTGTGTGAGAGGAAACTGGGTATGGGTTTGGCTCCTGTCACAAACCAAAGAGCTTTAGAAATCCCGGCTTAGCCTCAACGGACTGTGATCAGAACACCGGCCCCCTCACAGTTCTACCTGATGGGCTGCAATCGCCTCTGCTCATCTACACGATGTAAAACAAACTGCTGTCTCCGTCAAGATAAGGTGAACGGGAACAGGAAGACCTGAAGTGGTCTGGGGGCAGGGTGCCCACCTTCCTTGTGTGGTAAACATAAAGCACTCAGTTTACTTGTTCAAAGGCGTCCCCTCTACCCCAGGGCCATCTATGTTTACTGGGCTGATCTTTGCTAAACAACAAATACTCACATGCACCCACTAGGGGTGGGTGCAGTCTGTTCTCCAGGCCCTCAGCTGTAGCCTGGCCAGGGAGAGACGACACACAGAATGACAGTCCACGGATGTGACATCGGGGCAGGGCGTATGGGGCTCATAGGAGCAAGACCAAAGTCAGCCTTGGGGAGGTCAGGGAAGGCTTCCTGGAAGAGGAAACCTTCCAATTTGTAAGCCGGGATCTGAAGATGGTCTCGGAGTTTCAATCCACCCATACAAACCCATGGTTTATGCTTCTATTAAATGCATTTCTTCATTTTCCTACTTAACAGCAGAATCTTTGTACATATTTGGTTTAATTACATCTGGAAGAAATGTCTGCTTCCCTTATTTTCACAAAATATTTGCTGGTCTAGGAATATACGGAATACTGACAGTCTGTGCAATGGGTGGCTTCTCTGTAGCTGTTGGTTCTCAGGACAGCAACTTCCCGAGACCAGGATGCCAAAACCCCAGCTCGAAGGCAGCCACGGAGGCCGTCCTGGTGTCCGGGGCGGTATTCATTTCTCTCCACACACAGGACATGTTAAAGAAAGAGTGCGTCTAGTCTGTGGTTCATGTGGCGACACCTAGAGAGAACCCTTATCTCATGTCACCCTGCTCCGACAAGGGGGACATGTGGGGGGGCGGGGCTAACCAGTGTCTTCCCAGTGACTCTTTGAAAATACACGTATTCCCAAACTCTCTGCCTGAATCTGGAAATGCTGCGACGGCATACTCCCATCCTTTTGTTGGTGAGCAAAGCCAAGGCAGCTCTGGCTAAGTGGTTTCCAAGAGAATGGAGCTACAACTTTAAAGTTGGCGCTCAGACTCCACGTGTGATCTTCCCAGGAAAACTCCTTCTGGGATGCAGTGCGGTGGTCTCAGCCTGCTCCTCTGCTTGCAGTGGGCTTTCTTACATTCTTCCCGTTCCCGCCCGAGCCCATCCACTGCCCGTCTCTGTTCAGGCGGGGCCTTGCCAAGGATCAGGGAACACAGCTCCAGGGAACCTTGGTGCTGGGTTTGGGAGGCCATCCCCCGAGTACAATAGGCTCTCCTACGTGTGGCCCTTGGCAGCTCGTCCATTCCAAGACTGGTTACATTTGTGCTGTCAGGGTGACACGGCTATGTAAACTGGGGGCTAGCTGGAAAAGCAGAGCCGAACCCAAAGCTTCATGCTCACAGATTTCAAAGCCTTCCTTTTGAGGGCTAACACAAAGGAGCCTGTGACACAGATCAGCCTCAACGGGGCAATAGACTTCGAGGGCACCACAGATAAAGGGAAGAGGGTGTGGGGCCAGTGTATCAACTGTGCAGCCACAAAAGGGGAGACTAAAAGTCCTCTGGAAGTGGGAAGTGGAGCTCGGCAGTAACCGCTTGCCCTTGGAGACTTCTGTGCAGGTGACCCCGGATCAGTGGAGGGCACAGAAAGGGGGTACGGGGGCCCTCCCTCCCCTCCCCTTGTCACACTCTTCCTCCCGCCCAGTGGCATCACTGGGGGTGCATTTGAAGGGCAAGACAAAAGTAAAGGAAGCAAAAAGCGCTGTCTGACTCTGGAAAAAGTGCTTCCCTCTCCTCTTCTCTTCCTGCCGTCCCCCTGGACGGCAGTTCCAGGCACCTGCAGGTTCTGTCCGTCTTACCGCCCAACGCTAACCTGTTCCTTGAACCGTACTGGGGAGGCGTGCACGCCGTGCCCGGCACCGTGTCCGCCAGGCTGCCACACAAGGCACTGGCCCTCATTTCCTTCAGGCTTGTCACGTCCGTCAACCCGGCACGCTGACAAGACTGGACCGTACTCAGTACCGAAGTCAGCCTTCAGTTATCCTGCCAGCCTCGGGTCCAGCAGCGCATTTCCAGCCCTTCGTGTTTTTGTCTTTTGGGAGAACAGGGCTCTGAATATTGTTTGGCATGCTTCTATTTCCATGAAAACATTCCTTCTTCATTCTGTCTTTAAAAATATAATTTATCTTAATTCATCGGAGGCTCTAAGGCTAGTTATGAAAAAAAACTCTTGCACAGAACGAACACACTCATTTTTGAGTTTGATGTCAAGGGAGGCACCATTTTACGGGAAATCTTTAAAAGTGCTCTGGGTTGAACAGTCCTGGTACATAGTAAGCCCTCAAATATTTGTTGAATGAAAGAGTGAATAAATTGTCTTTACTCTGTTTTCTTATCCTGGAATAAAGGAGGTAAATAAAGTGAACCGGTATTTAACATTGTGTAGTTTACCAGCTGAGGCTAAAAAACTCATTCTCTTTTTGTTACTAAAACCATCCATCTGCCAAATGTCACTTCCTGATAAGAGCCCATTTCTAAGTCCTCATTTGTAAGTGAATGTTGTCTGACATAATTAATGTTTACCACACAACATTTGAATTACAAACCAAAGGCAATTTACAAATCCGCTCTCAAGACTGTCACCTAGGCCCATGCCAAAAATTCCCAAGATTTGGGATATATTCAAATTTATGAAAATTACAAAATAGAATCTGAGCCTTTTTAAGAAATGGGGTTGATGGAAAGAGAGGTGGTCTCAGCAAGGAGGAGGGGGGAGTCTTTAACGTGATCCCCAGAGAAACTAAATAGACTCTGGAGATAAACACTGTTGAAGCCTAATGCACACAGCTCTGGGCCTGCTGGAGTGGGGAAGCCTGCTGTCCAGCACTGATCTGCAGTGCCCCTTGCCCACCCCAGCAGGCCCTCTGCTGGGCCCCTCAGGTCCCTTCCCTCCCGGCTGTCCGCTGTGTGTGGAGCCCACCCAGGCACCAGCTGGCGAGACCTGGGATCAGAGGCAAGCCTGCCATGTGGCCTTCCTGAGTTTTCCTGGGTGAGCATTTCTACTGTTTTCTAGTAACAGCAGTTTAATGTAAAAAAAGGCAAAATGTCATTAGGCAGGTGGGAGGAAAAGGCCTCACCTGGGAGGGGAATGGATGCAGAGAAAAACCTTTCTGATGATGAACTTTAGGCACACCAAGGCCCTCTCTAAACAACACTTCCACTGAAGCTGTCTGTGCTGTATCCGCAGCAAGAAAAGCACGCTGCTTCTCGTTATTTGTGAAGGTATAAAACTGCAAATATCAGGAGCAACCAACGTTGACCTAGTGTTCCCATTTCCACATGCTGACCGGTCCTGCCTGGCTCACCCTATGCTGGGTGATCCGGGGATGCAGCAGTGAGCACAGGTTGGGACCCTGCCCACCGGGGCATCTAAAACAATGAGAAATTGTTTCTCACTATCTGATAGGAAAGAACAAAAACCCAGCACAAAACAAAACAAAAACAATAAAGTACCTGTGGGGGGGAAATCAGACCCTCAGAGAACCGTTATCCCTCCCCACCCGCAACTTAGGTTTCCGGCCTTTACTGGAGGAGGGAAGGCGGCAGAAGCTGTCGGTGCCCAGTCTGCGGTCCGCACCAGCCCGGCAGCCACCACACGACTCACAGACAAGCTAGCCGCTGGGACAGGGAGAAGGCCCTTCTGAACACACACTTCCTGACTCCACAAGCCACTGGGACACCCCTCCTCTTCTCCAGGTATTATACTCGCCCTCTGTCCTCTGTCTCCAGACTGGACAGGGAGCTTCTTCAATAGGGGACGCTGGCAGGTTCCTATGTCCTAATGGCCCTGAGCTGCATCCTCTCCAGTCCCGCCCACCATCCACTAAGCCCCAGGAAAGGGCTTCTGCATGGGTATACACGACTGAGTGACAAATGACAGCACCAGGTGAGTGGAGTCCTGGCTGAGTAGCCAGGGCAGGCGGGGCCAAGGCAAGGAACAAATTCAGTGTGATCGCCGCCCTTTGGACATCTGCCCTTCATTCCCACCTGAGGGTTCTCTGGTGTTCCCAAGGTGCTCTTTCCAAGGACGATATGACTGAGGTTTCATTAAATACTCGAAGGATGACATTTTGACTAGGGAGGGCAGGAGGACAGGAGGTGAGAGAAGGCACTCAAGTTTGGGAGGACAGTACAGGCAGGCGGCAGCAACTCACGGACTTCCAGTACCGTGGAAGAGCCCACCAGCTGCACACGGGTTTGTGGTCAGGGCCCCAGGAAGCAGAGCCCGTCGGCTCTCCTGCTCCTGCCTGCAGCGTAATCTGCCCTGCTTTTCCACACAGCAGGATTCCTCCAAGGGCCTCCCGCCTCCGCTCTGGCTCTCAGGCCTGCAAACCTTTGTGTACATGCTCTTCTTGCTTCTTGAAAAGCACCTGGCCTTCTCAGGCAAGCTTACCATGACTTAATTCCGAAGTCACTGCGCTCCAAGACCACCTTAGGTCGTCTTGCAACCCTCTGAGGACCCTTTTCCCGATAAAGGCTGAGTTCAGTCAATATTTCATTATCTAACGATGCTGAGTGAGACGTCATTCTGCAATTTTGGATATACTGGATTTTGGTATATTTGGTATATTTGGTATATTTGGTATATACTGCAATTTTGGATATACTGGATTTTGGTATATCGTAGTCCCCTACGATAAGAACTCAGATGAGAGGCAGACCCTCTGTAGCTAATACACACAGCACCACTCAAGCATCTCAAATGACACCACCTGCCAGGGCCTTCACCCAACCCTGGGTGTTTCCAAGGCAGCTGGAGCTCTCTCTGCTTGTCTTTCAGGCTGGTGGTTCTCAAGCGGTGGTTTCTGTGCCAAGGCATCGGCATCACCTGGGACCATGTTAGAAATGCAGACCCTCGGGCACTGCCCAGACGGGCTGGGTGAGAAACGCTGAGGTGGGTCTAGGAGTCTCAGTTTTAGCCAGCCCTCCAGGTGGCTCTGATGTGCACCAAGTTTGAGCGCGGCTGTTTCAGACTTCTGCTAGACCACGGGAACAGTCTCGCACAGGCCCTACTATTTAAAGCACACACTCACACCAGGAAGATGGGTGCAGGCTCACAAGGACACCTACGGACCCTTCTGCGTCAGTGCTGTCTAAATGGGCTCTCTGTGGGGTGACGCTGTTCACGTCTGCCGTCGGTACAGCAGCTAGTAGCCACGGGCGGCTGTGGGCGTTTAAAACACGGCTAAAGGGACTGAAACTGAAGTTTTGAGTTTATTTAGTTTCCATTTCAATTTAAAAAGCCACACGTGGCTAGTAGATACCTCATTAGACAGTGCAGTTCTAGAAGACAGCAAAACTATATAAAATCATGTTCAACCCAGTTCCTAAAATCCCAGCAATAAACATCTTCAAACTAGATTCCCTCAGATGCCTTAGCTCTTGGTATCACTTCCTCCTGTGTGGTACCCTGCGTGACTTTTGGCAACTGACCATGGATCAACCTACTTTCGCCATCTGTAAAATTGAAGGCATTTACGTCCCCACTCATTCATTCAAAGACTTCATGCTTACCTCAGGTTTGCTCTATCGATATAATGTTCTGAAACTTTCTTTGCAGCAGTTTGAAGCATTATGTAAAGTAGCAGTACTCTTTCAGTGTAGACCCGAGGAGACTTTAGGTACATGATCTGACCTGAGGTCAGTTGGAACGGGGGCAGTGAACCGTGCTGCTACTACGTGTCCGGCGATGCGTCTTTACGGATGGGAGAAAAAGGATGATACAAGTCCATCTCACACACGGCCAAAGGCATTTCTCTCTGTGGCTGCGCAGCTCTTAGCGGCCCCTCTTAAATTTGGGCTACAGAAAGACTCTATCCAAACTTTTACGTAAAATATACCTATTAGCACTTTAGCCAAATCCAGATTGTTCCTGAACAATAAGGGCTCCTGCCTGAGTGGCAGCTCCCAAAGGCAGGACTTTGAAAAGCTTTTTTTCCCTCTGGCCTCTGAGGATGCAACTCCAGCCCCCGTGTGCCGAGGCTCCACTCTTTACAGGGAACTGCCTGGGGGTAGGACAAGGGCATCGAGCCCTCAGCAAGGACTGGGGTCCCAGGACCCTGCACAACACAGGTGCCGTGTTCTCCATGGTCCGGATGCGACTGCTCTCTCTGGCCTCCAGGGACACTTGTCCCTGCAGCTGTAATACTCGCCCCTGACCCTGGCCTTGCCTGGGATTCCCTAGACAGAAAAGGTAGTTTGAGGTGTCTTGTTCCTTTACGATAGCTTAAAGGACACTGAATGGGGTTCTGGCTCTCCTGATTGGGTACAGGCCACCTCTAAGGGACAGGTGGGTGGCTCAGAGCAGAGCACGACATCGCTGTGGCTGGGGTGATGCCGAGGCCGAGAGCCTGGAAGTTACTGACTAGGCCATCACTGGAATGTCTGGAGGGGGCAGGAGGGGAGAGGAGAGTTGGGTTAGGAAGACAAGGAGTTTGGATCAAGTCAAGGTTGAGGCTCCAGGCAGAAGTGAAGAGGGGGAAATGTCTGACCAGGAGTTCAGCAGGACGCAGGAGTACTCTTTAAATTTACACTGTATCCTGCGGCTTGCGGGAAACTCAGCCATCGCCCAGCCCAGGGCCGTCAGCTCAGTGTGGTCCACCCTGCCTCTCTCACCCGAGACAGACACGCCCATGAACCCAGCGCTCTTTCCCACTGAAGCCAGGAGGCACCTCCGTCTTCAGAACAACAGCCAGGTAACAGTCACTGCTCAGAGTTTGCACACCAATAAAATCACATGGGTTTTCTCGATCTGCACTAATTTATTGTATAAATTAGCAGCACTTAATACTAATTCACTCACTCCTCACAACCCCAGGAGAAGGGACCATTATTAGCCCCGTGTAGGGGAGATAAAGCAACAATAGCATAAAGAGGTCAAGTACGTTCTGAAGGGCAGCCGGCTGCCGAGTGGTGGAGCTGGGCTCCACGCCCAGGTGGCCCTGCCCCTGAGCCACTGCTCTCTATCACGTGGCTCCGTGGTGAGCGAGCCTCCCATGTGGACGAGATCAAACAAGCACGCACATTGTAGCACGCTGCATTTGCAGACTCACGGAATGCTGACATTTACAGGATATGGAAACCACTCTGAGAGACAATCATGGAAAAGGCGCAATCATCTGGGCAAGCTTGCCAGATCGGAGTCTGAGCGCTTTTGTGAAAAGTTTCTGAAATGTGGCTTATAGGCAACGGTTTATGGTCAGCTGCCTTTGATCTCTCATGTGAAAAATATGTACTTACATATATTGCAGGAAACCTCACCACTTCCTTCCTAAGTGTCGGTCAAACACACTAATTACTTGACTAATTAGGCTGTGAAACTTCCCTTGCAGATGGTAAAAATGGGCTATTTCACCCCACAAATTTCGTTGTGACATACCACCAAAAAAATGTAGGAAGGTCTCAATGGTTTTACTGTAGGCAGCACGAACAATTTAAGCAAATCATATAAAAATAAATTAGAAACTAATGAAAATAGTCTGTTCTTTCCTAAGAGGGGAAACACCCAGATCTGCGGGAACAAGAGAGCTAATGCAGCAGGCCCACTGACGTGCGAACACCCATCAACAGGACAGAGGCGTGGAGGTCTGGGACCAGGCGTCTCGGACGTCTCACCAGTGCTAACGGACGTGGCTGGTGGTTCCTAGGTACTTTCTTTTTATCGTACCTGTTTCCACAGGCTGAGACAGAGCTGCTTCTCCAAGTCTCGGAGAGAAGCCCAGAAGACCTAGTCCCCCATCAGCTCAGGATTTCAGACTGCACTGCCTGTACACTGCCAAAAGAACCAGCACTGAACAGAGGGGACTCGAGTGCCAAGAACTGCAGGTCAGGGAGGGAGATGTCTCCAGCCAGCACGTGCTAATGCTCACAGAAGAGCCCCTGGGCGCCTGGAGCACCCGCATGTCTGCAGAGAGAAGCTGAGCTGTGCGTGAGACACTCACCGGCATCAAGGCTGCCAGTAGCTGCCGTCCAGCCCATGACAGGTGGGATGGCCCCGACGACGGCTCCGACCCACGTGTTGGCAATGCTGATCCTCTTCAGCGGGGTGTAGCAGCAGGTATACAGGAAGATGTTGAAGAGCCCCAGGGCTCCTGTGAGCGGGTTCACCCCCCAGGTCAGAAGGGCAACTCCTGGAACAGCACAGCAAGTGGCAAAGGACACAGCAAGCAACGGGCTGCGGAAGAGCAGAGAACACAGAGCTGTCACTGTCCGGGCTGGTGAGCCACACACTGGAGTCAGAGCTGCTGAGGAGACAAGGCCCCCCACACGACGGAGCAACCTGGGAGGCAGCGCCGACGTGGCCTCTCCCTA
>PVKM010040144.1:0-13528 GCA_004027735.1 Carollia perspicillata | reverse complement strand
CTTATTTGAACAAATAATAAAGGAGAACTTCCCCAATCTGGCAAAGGAAATAGACTTCCAGGAGGTCCAGGAAGCTCAGAGAGTCTCAAAGACGGTGGGCCCAAGGAGGAACACATCAAGGCACATCATAATTACATTAGCCAAGATTAAAATGAAGGAGAGAATTCTAGAAGCAGCAAGAGATAAGGGGACGGTTATCTACAAAGGAGTTCCCATCAGACTGTCAGCTGATTTCTCAAAAGAGACCTTATAGGCAAGAAGGGGCTGGAAAGAAGTATTCCAAGTCATGAAACACAAGGACCTACATCCAAGACTGCTCTATCGAGCAAAGCTTTCACTTAGAATGGAAGGGCAGATAAAGTGCTTCTCAGATAAGGTCAAGTTCAAGGAGTTCATCATCACCAAGCCCTTACTTTATGAAATGTTAAAGGGACTTATCTAAGAAAAAGAAGATAAAAAATATGAACAGTGAAAAGCCAGCAAACACAGTTATTAACAACCACACCTAAAATAATAGCAGACTTAGTGGACACCTAAAACAGGAGTGAAGCCACAGAAATGGAGATTCCATGAAGGATTAGCAACAGGAGAGTGGGAGGAGGAGGGGAAGGGGAGAAGGTACAGAGAATAAGTAGCAGAGACGATGGGGAGAAAATAGACAGGGAGAGGTCAAGAGAGTAGTGTGGGACATGTAGAAGCTAAAGAACTTATGACACATGGACATGAACTAAAGCGGGGGGAGTGCAGGGTGGAAGGGAATGAAGGGGGGAAATGGGACAACTGTAATGGCATAATCAATAAAATATATTAAAAGAAAAAAAGAGGCAAATGTTACATGAGCCGAAACCTCACCTCCTCACTCCTCTTCTCTTCCATGCGCCCCCTCCCATAACTGCTTTCCTGTAGTGGGGATGGGGTCTATCTGATACTTTTCCCCCTGTTTGTATTAATAAATAATACATCATGTAGTTTTAGAATACATTGTAATATATACAGAAATGGGTCTTAGGATAAGTATTTTCTATAACAGGCTTTTTATAAAAGGTGTCCATATGCTACCTACAGTTTGGAGACCTGGTAGGAACTAGTACTCTTTTCCCCCTTAAACCTCAAATACAAAACTAGAGGTAGCCCCTGGCCCTCGCCTAAGGACAGCAGCAGGATGGCCTGAGGCCTGAGTCCCCTGGTCCCTGTGCCCCTACAGCCCCAGTCCACAGGGTGCTGATTAGTGGGTCGGGCCGCACTCTTCGTGGCTCCGTGCCAGCCGTCCGGCAGCATTCCCAAACAACTGGGAGCTCCTGAAGCCCAGCCCCTTCTCGAAAGGACCAAGGTGCACCCAGACCTCATGGCAGATCCCAGGCATGCCTGGACACCTCCAGCCTCAGATTCGCCTGAATCCCAGGACCACCCAACCACCCACCCTGACACTGCTGAATTGGTTGTGCCAGTCCCCACAGGTGGCGGTCATCGAGAGTTGGTTGCTTTCCCACTACTGGGCCTGCATCCCATCACCAGGCTGTTTGGTCCAGCCCAGGAGGGTTACCTGAGCCCAGGGTTTGCTCACTTGGCACCTTGAGGACCAATACCCTGTGCCAGGGAAGCAGTGCTGAGGCCTCGCAGGGCAAGGAGGGATTCGGAAGTTCACCAGGACCCTGCAGTGAGACCAGGGGCTGGAGCTAGGGCACTGTCCTCTGAGCTTAACCCGTGATGACAGCAAGGGCCAGTCCTTGTGCCCAGACAGGGACTCTGAACAGAAACCTCCCTCCAGTGAGTGTCTGTGAGAATGAGATGGCAGCCAGACCTCACATGCTTGAGAAACACACGACAGAAGCATGTCACCCCGTGTGACATCTGGGTCCAGAGCATGTTTCTGATAGACACAGGGGCCCCAGTGTCAGCATGGGAGGAAGCCAGCAAGTGTCCACCGCTGTCCCAGGCTCTCCTAAAAGTGAGGGTCTTGGGACAGTATAGAGATAACATCTGGACTTCATCTTGGCCGGAAGAAGTCCATTGCAGAGGCCTGTGACTCCTTGCTTTTAGTAAAGCCCCATGGTTGAAATTAACCTCACTGTATCCTAAAAAGAAAAAATGTACAGTGATATCCTTTTTTAACAACGTGTTCTGCAAAATAGTTCTTTTGCCAGTTAAATGGGGAACTAGAATGTTTGTGCAAGCCTTCTTTTAGAGGCCCTTCGGGTGGTCCGCCGCCCGTGGAACACATCTTGTGGCTAACCCCAGGAGCACCGGCCACCAGGTGACAGGCATGGGACAACTGCCTCCTCCTCAGCCCAAGCCCTCCGCCCTCTCAGATGCCCCCAGGTAAGCCACTCAAAGGGCCCGTCGGGAGCGTGGCTGCTGCTTTCCGGTCGACTCCCTTGTGCACAAGCTCTTCTCAATAAACTGCTTTGTCTCGTACTGAGTTCAGTGCTCACTGTATGACATTGAGACTCCAAGGCTGGGCATTCGAGGTCATGTAACATCCTGACCCCATTCCTTCTCCAAAAATCACAGCTCTCCCCACATGCACCTTGTGAGTGACATCTCGTCTCTCTGGGGCCCAGGAGCAGCCTGCGTCCTTCCTCTCCTCACAGACCTGACCTGTAAGAAACTCTGGGTCCCCCACCGCAGGAGTTACTACCAGGGGAGGAAGGAGCCTAGCCTGACCTCAAAGGAATCAGGAGACGACTCCCCGTCCCCCAGGTCCCTGGTCTGTGGGCCCTGAAGATATCTCACCAGTCCATGGTGTCCTTGGGAACAAGGGGCACTTCCCGTGCAGGAGGGGACGGGAGGACCCAGGGTCTGTGGTTACCTCCATCTCAGAGGGGCTGAGGGTCTTCCGGGGGCTTCCCTTCCTCTAATGGGGGAATCCACAGGGTCCCCTGGCTGAGTCTCCCTGTGGAGCTGCTGTGGCTCCTGGGGCCTGTGAGGAGGCCTGGAGCAGATGATAAGGACACAGATGATGTGGATGTAATGCTCCAATGCTGTGATGGGGGACACAGGTCATTTTGGGGATCAGCCATCCAGGCTGGTGCCCTCCGCTGTAAGCCTCAGGGTTCCCCCTCACCAGGCCCTTCTTTTGAAACTTTGGGGACAAACAGCTCCTCCCGAAACAGCACCTTCCCCTGGGGGGACAGTTCTGACACCAGATCAGGACTCCTTTGGAAGTGCCTGTCCTCTCACTGGGCTCACCCTCCCCCGGGTTGGAGTTGAGCAGCATGGGACCCTTGGTGGCCAGGACCCAGGGTGACTGTCCACTCAGCTTGGAGGTCAGAGCCCACCTCTGCCCAGGGCTCAGGGTCCACTCACACCCTCTGGAGCCTGGACAGAGTCCCTGGTGCAGCC
The DNA here is from genome assembly GCA_004027735.1 of Carollia perspicillata. Lineage (NCBI taxonomy): Eukaryota > Metazoa > Chordata > Mammalia > Chiroptera > Phyllostomidae > Carollia > Carollia perspicillata. The sequence continues at coordinate 10,186 of PVKM010040144.1, read as the reverse complement.
CCTGACATTGGCTGCCGGTCTCCTTGTGCCCTCTAGGAGGTGACATTGAGACAAAACACAAACCTGGCTTTGGCTTAGGAGTAAAAATGTCTGATTTCCATAGACCCTGTCTGAGCCCCTCCCTGGTGCCAGCTCTGTCCCACCCATTCCCGCTCTGTTGGAAGTCTCTGTGCTGTCCCCAACTCCCTGCTGGGCACTAACCGTGGAGAAGACCGGTGGCCACAGGGAAGTCCCATAGGCACAGGAGAGAAGCTGCCCCAGCCCTCAGGGAGCATGTGGACAGGCTCTGTGCCACAGCTCAGCCAACAGCTATGGAGAGGGAGGGTCTCCCGAGACCTGGAATCAGGTCCGGGGCGCCCACAGCCACCTGTTCACAAACCCAGTCTCCACCCCTCAGGACACACGGGACGCCTCCCCTTCACACTCGGCAACTGCAGGTTTTCCTGAGACACCCGGTCCTGGGTCTCTGTCCTGGAAGCAGAGGCCAGGCTGGTGGCACCTGGAGAGAGAAGGCCGGTCCCCTCACCCATTGCCATTCAGCTTCCCCTTTCTCGCCCGAGTCATCTCTGACCTCTCCCAGGGAGGAATTCCAGCCTTCCCAGAACATCTGAGAACATGAGAAAGACCCGGTGCTCAGCTGGGTTTCCATGTCAAAAATGGAAGTAACCCCCAGCTTTGGGGACCCCTGGGGCTCTCTGTGTTGATGGCAGCCCCAGGGCCACTGCACAGCAGGGGCCAAGGCGGCGTGCAAACCCTCGGGTCCACCACACACCTGCTGAGTCTGTATTTGAACAAGATCTGGAGACAGGCCCTGTGCACTCCTGCACGACAGGGTGTCAGCCTGGCCTGCCACTCACCTCAGCTGGACAGCTGCTGAAGCAGCATTTCTAAGGTGCTGCCTGGGCGTCCCAAGCTTTACAGTTTCACTCGTGATTCTGATGCACAACGGGAATGACATCCCTGTGACCGAAATTCCTGATGTGACCCCAGGCTCCTGTTCTGAAGGGAAAAGCCCCACGTGGTAAGAGAGGCCTGTGGGGTCACCTGGAACCGGACAGCACAGGACTGTGCAGCTCAATGTGTGTGTGTGGTGGAGAACCTCAGCTAAAGATGCCAGTGCCCCCGCGGGTCCCAGGGAACAGAAATGTTGACAGACAGGGGACAGGAGACTCTAGGGGAGGGAGAAGGAGGGTCCTGGGCAGAGACCCGCCCCGCCCATGTGACTGGGGAAGCACTCCCAGCCCTGGGAGGAGACTAGGCACTGGGGGAGGACACAGAGCAGGTCCCACGCTTCAGGGCAGAGGTCTCTCTGAGAGCCGTTCAGGAGCTGCAGCTCTTCTCGCAGAGGGAGGGCCGAGCGGGCGGCAGACACCATGGAGTCCCCGGCAGGGCGCATCCCCTGGCAGGGCCTCCTGCTGGCGGGTAAGGAAGGGACGATCCCCGGAGGTGGATGGGAGGATGGGAGGCAGAGAGTGGCTGGGTCTCCTGGGGAGGACAGTGCTCTGAGAGGGGACAGAGAGCTGCCTCTTGGACCTGAGGGAGAGGACGCGGGGTCAGACCAGGATGGGGCAAATCTCAGCAACAGGAAAGTCTCATGATTGGAAAGTGGTGAGGGGCAGGAAATCCTCGGCTGCTGTGTTTTTAGAGTTAATTTCTGAACAGTAAGTTTTAGAGCTGATGACGGCGATCAGAAATGATGTCGGGGGTGGGAAAGCTCAGCCAGGGGTGGTAAACGTTGTGCTTACCACCAGCCTCGGGCAAACACACCTCCAGAAGGTGCGGGCCCTGGGGACACTCACTCATCCGCCCACAGGCACTGGGGGCACAGCGAGGTCAGACAAGCCCCCGCCCCCACGGAGCTCATGTCCCATGGGGAGGACAGGGACAAGGAGAGATCTAGATGTGATGTCAGGTGCCAGCACTGTGGAGAGAGCAGAGCAGGGGCAGGTCAGAGAGTGAGACGGAGAGTCTTCGAAGGTGGCCAGCAGAGGTCTCTCCCAAGGACGCCTCTGAGTGTCAGCAGGGCTCTGAGGACCGTGAGGGGGTGAGCCAGGCAGACACTGGAGAAGGGTGTGAGAAACAGTACAAATAACAGGTCGAGAGGTGCTGAAGTAACAGTGGCCATGCTGCTGACCTTGACCATGGGAGAGACACACACACACAGACCGAGGGTGAGAGGTAAAGAGACCCGCCCAGCACCCAGGGCCTCATCTTCCCCTCCCAGTGCGTAGACCCAAATGTTGATCAATTTCTCTCTTCCCTCCTAGTCTCACTCTTAACCTTCTGGAGCCTGCCCATCACTGCCCAGCTCACTATGGTTTCGACCAGTGCTGCTGAAGGGCAGGATGCTCTTCTCCTTGTCCACAGTTGGCCAGACTTTCTGGCAGGCTATGTCTGGTTCAAAGGGGAGAGTGTGGACAGCAGCCGTCAAATTGCGTCATATGTAATAGATGCTCAAGAAATGCACCCGGGGCCTGCATACAGCAGCCGGGAGACCATTTACCCCAATGGATCCCTGCTCTTCCAGAATGTCACCCTGGAGGACACAGGATACTACACTCTACTTGCCATAAAAAGAAATTTTCAAGGTGACAGAGCAACTGGACAGCTCCACGTGTACTGTGAGTGATTGCTCTCTGCCCTCCGGGTGTCGGGTGGAGTGAATTCTACCTCACACACAGGACTGACAGCCCTGGACTCTGCCTCCAGCACCCTCTGCATCACCTCCCAGGCTGGGGCCGGGCATTTGGTGCAGGACACACACAGTGGAGACAAACTACCTAAGATGAGAGTTTAACTCCCGCAGTCCAGCCCTGCAGAGACATTCACCACAGAGGGAAGGGCCAGTCTGATAGGAGTAACTCAGCAGAGGGACACCAGTCTCTGTCCAGCCCCTGGGGCCTCTACCCATGAACATGACCCCAAGAAAGACCCTGCAGGGCTCAGTCAGGGCCTGGATGGAAGGGCCCCTGGGATCCTCACAGAGAAACTCAGCCTGGTCAGCCCCTCCCTAGACCTTTGGTCCAGGGCTCCTGACTCCAGGGATTCTGGGGGCCTGTGTCAGGTTGAGTTTGGTCTGTGGGCAGGGCTGACTGGGAGCAATGACTTCCCAGCTGCCTGAGTCACAGAGCCCTTGAGCTGGTCACTAGCCAGGGCTCAGCCTCAAGAGTCACATCTGGGCCGGGAAGGAGCCTGGTCCTTCACCAGAGACTGTGTGGAGAGCACAGATGGACAAGGTCCCCAGGCCATTCGTGGACTGCCCTGGGGGACCCAGGAGAGTTTAGAAGAAGGTCAGTGTCTTTAGGGAGAAACAGGAGAGAAGAGCTCTGGGCAGCCCCTCGCCCGCCAGGGCTCAGCCCAGGGCATTCGCTCTTGAAGTCAATCAGGAACAGATGCCTCTGATTTGAGCGGCACCCCTATCTCAAGATTCAGGCCTGATACTGTGAATATTTTACGGTGAATACGCTGAAAACTCTGCAGCCAAATATCCTCCTCCACTGAGGAGAAACCGGGACCCAGGGAGGCGCAGTCACTAGGGAGGAGTCACAAGTAGCTCGCCAGAGTCACTCGAGATCTGTGTGCGGCCACAGCCCCGTCCTCTCCTCTGGCCCAGGGGCCTTACTAGGTGTCTGTGCATCCCTAGACCACCATTGCTCAGACCCTGTCCTCCTAGGTGTCCTCACTCAGAGGGAGAGATTTTGCTCTGGGGAGTGACAGGAATTGCAGAATTAATCTGTTTTTCTCCAGCACCCAGTTACCTGCAGTATCAGTCAGACTCAGTGCTGGGAACACCCAGGTCTCCCCCTCTGTGGCCGGTCCACAGCTCCCTGCATTGGACTTGAAATCACTTCTTTGTTCCCTGAGGTGCTGGTGTCGCTCCCACTAGATATGACAAGACTGTGCCTCTCACTCCTCACTCCACACTGCAGCCAGCTCAGGGCCCAGCACTCAACGGCTCTCATGGGGGAGAGGAGTGAACGGTGAAGGAATGAAGGAGTGACTGGCCCAGAACCCTTCAGAGACGGGCACCTGGATGCAGAGTCCTTGGAAACAGCCCTGCTTCTCGAGGGCTGAGGCCCCTGTCTCAGGCCCCTTGCTGCTCTCCAGAGAAATATTCCTTTCCGCATTTGGTCTTAGGCCCTGGAGTATTAATAATACACTTACAGACGGAAATTTTTAACTTCGTTGCACACTTCTGTCTCGTGACCATCAAAAACAAATGATCTGCGGGAGGCAGAATTCCAGCAGGTTCATGCTTCCCACTTTCCCTCTGTCACCTGTTCTGCATCTGTGCAAGTCGTCGCCTGCCCTCAGCAGAGAGAGGATGGCGTTGACCACCAAGCACAGAGCATGCGGTTCTGCCGCAGTCAGCTCCCGCCTGTCTGCCTCGCCCTTTCCTAGATCGCTCCGTGGACTCTGCTCTCATTTACTGGCTCACTGGCTTGTGTCAGTCACACTTATGGGAAGATCTGACCCACTTCTTGGTCCAGGGTCCTGAGGAGACGGTAGGCCACTGGCTTGCTCCCGGTCCCCAAGTATTCTTTCTGCTCAAACCCCAGTCTTTAGGATGTCTTGGGAAACGGTGCCTCATAGAGACACACTTGGCTGGGCAATGGAGGTCTGTGCAGCTGGAAGGGACGGTCCCTGTTTGGCCAGGCAGTTAGCTGGTCAGTGAAGAACCAGGAGAAGTGTGGGTGGTCTCTGACTCCCAGGCCTATGTCTTCCCATGATTAAATCCTGATATTTAACTGACACCTGAGAAAGTCTGTGCTTTCTCCCAGACACAGTGCTGGTGGCCCTACATTCTCTGAGCATTCAGATCCTCAGTCATGCATTTGTCTTCAGATACACAGACCTGACTTACTCTTTTAAGGACTCAAGTTGGCTGAGAGGTGCGAGGTACTGTCTCTGATTGAAGAAGCCTCTGGAGGAATCAAAGGTACCACCCAGGGCAATGTTCCCTCTGTTATCTGCAGAGCAGTTACCCACCCCCAATGTCACAAGCAACAACTCTGACCCCAGGGGTTTTGATAGTGATATTGAACATTTTTTCCTGTGCTTATTGGCCATTTGTATCTCTCCTTTGCAGAAATGTCCATTCAAGTCCTTTGCCCATTTTCCAACCTGGTTATCTGGTTTTGTTGTTGTTGTTGTTGAGTCGTAGTTCTTTTCTTTCTCTGTTCTGGACATTAACCCCTCATCCTGTATATCATTTGCAGAGTGTTTTCTCTCATTCCATGGGTCACCTTTCATTCTGGTGACTGTGTCCTTTGGTGAACAGTTTTTCATTTTTGCAAAGTTCAATTTATCAATCTTTTTTGTCTGTATTTTTAATGTCACATTCAAGAAATCATTGCCAAATCCAGTGTCACTCAGCTTCTCCTTACATTGTCTTCTGAGTTTTGTAATTTTAGGACTTACCTTTAGAATTAAACCCATTTTGAGTTAGTTTGTGTGGAGGACAACGGTCCACTTCCTTTGTTTGCGGTGGACGTTGTCATTCATCACCATCTGTTGCGAAGATTGTCCTTCCTCCGCTGAATGGGGGCGGCTTCTTTGTTGGAGCCATGCGCTACTGCAGTGGAGGCTTTATTTCTGGGCCTCCACCGTGCCCCGCAGCCTGTCTTGGTGCCACTGCCCCAGTATTTTGGGTACTTGAGCTCTGTAGTGAATTTTGAAATTAGGAAGTGTGAGACCTCCAAATTCGCTCTTCTTTTTTAAGATTGCCACAACTATTTAGGGTCCCTTAAAATTCCATATGAATTCTAGGATGAACTTTTCTGTTTCTGTAAAAATATCACTGGAATTTTGATATGGATTATATCAAATATGTAGATATTTCAGGGTATAGCGACACTCTAATGATATTAAGTCTTCCAGTCCGTGAACATGGGTGTCTTTTCATTTATTTTGTTGCTTTCAGAAATGTAATTTTCAATGTATACTTCTTCCATCTCTCTGTTTAAGTTTATTGCTAAGTATTCTATTCTTTCTGATACTGTTATAAATGGAATTGTTTTTACTAAATTCTGTTTTGGGATCACTCATGGTTTTTGTCAAGAAATGAAGATGGTGCCGAGTGTTGATTTTGTCTCTTGCGTCTTCACTGAATTCATTGGTTGTACTAGGGTGTTTTTTTTTTCCTGCACGTGGAATATTTAGGGGTTTCTACATATAAAATTATGTCATCTGTCAAAAGAGATCATTTTCTTCTTCCTTTCCAATTTGTATACCTTTTATTTCGCCTTCTTGCCTGGTTGTCCCAGCCAAACTTTCAGTGCTGTGATGAACGGAGAGGGTGAAGGCAGTGTCCTTTTCTTGCTCACACTCTTGCTGACATTTTCAGAGTTTCTCCATGGAGTGTTGTTGGCTGCGGACTCTCATGCGTGGCCTTTACCACGTTGAGTGGTTTCTCTTTATTCCTACAGTTCCTGTCTGTTGTTGAAACTGTAACCACTTCTCTGGAGATTTCCTTTACGGTGATATTCCATCCACAGACCAGGAAGTAAAATCCTGCTCAGACTGAGAAATCCTCTAGAGGAAGCCTCTCCAGGTCCAAGGTCATAAAGACTGGGCTGGGCTGTTTTTATTGTCTGCTAAATCATTCAACAGGAAGTAGATGCCTTCCCACTCTCTGAAAAGTTTCCTTGGCCCCAGAGATGGTCAGAAATGGCAAGCCTGCCTTCCCCAACGTGCATGAAGTTTACACGAGGAGCAAAAGCTGACCTTTCTCGAAGTCAAAGAAAGTTTTAGGAAAGGCTCAAAAAGTTTGTAGAAAAAAGCGTGTGCAAACCTGAGGATGAGGTTGTGGGACACCTGGGCCGAAAGGGGGTTCCTGGCGCTGCTACTGCAGAGATGGCTGTGCGGACAGGTCAGGGCTCAGCCGGGGGCCTGGGGTCGGAGAGGAGGTGCTGCCTCTCCGTGCAGACTGTCGGCTTCGCAGAGACACTCGTGCTTCTGCAGAGACCAGCGCCACCCGTTAGCGGTGCTCCCAGAGCTCACTGTGGCTGATGAGTGGCTGAGATCTCTGAGGAAGGAGCCCGCTCTCAGTCAGTCACCTCCCCTGTGTCTCCACAGAGCCCGTGGGGAAGCCCTCCATCCGAGCCAGGAACACCGCTGTGACGAGCGTCAGGACACCGTGGTCCTGTCCCATCTCACAAATGACACTGGGATTTTCATCTGGTGCTTCTTCAGTGACCAGAGTCTGTAGCTCACGGGCAGTATGGAGCCGTCTGGGGCAACAGCACCCTCACCAGAGACCCCGCCAGGAGGGAGGACACTGGGGTTCTCTCGGTGTGAGATTTCCGACACCATCAGCTGGATGTGAGATCTAGTGACCCTCGTCCCCTCCTCTCTGTTATTAAACTATGAATAGATTTTTTCTTATCTGAAAATGGTGGTTGTGATGCAGTCTAAGTAGTTTTCCTCAGGAGGGATAAAGGTGGAAAACTTGCACTGAGTCAGTAAGTGCTCAAAAATGTGAACTGACAGGGTCGTTATTGTTGACTTAAGGTCACGGTCCACTCCAGACCCCACCTCTGGTTGGTCTGCGGTTGGTGCATCTCTGTTGCTCCATATCCATAGTGGAGGTGATGCTGCCACTGAGTCCCTCAGAGGGTGGGCGGTAGTCGTGTGATGACCTGTGGGAGCACATGATGAGCCTGCAGGAATCTGAGCTCTGTCCCTTCTCCAGGGGGACATGTGGACGGCACCTGGACTCCAGCATGGATGACAGGGATAGACAGGAGGACCCAGGTGCAGGTGGCAACACCGAGAAGAAATGCACTTGACGTAAAGCAATTTGCTCCCATTGTCCTGCTCAGAGGTGGGAGGAGAAGGGATCAGAGAACCCAGGTCTTACTCTGAGATCCTGGGATGAGGTGCAACTGGAGTGAAGGGTGGTCTCCAGGCAGGTTCCACCTCCATCCAAAGACCCCCCCCCCACCTCCTGAAGGGCAATGTGTGCATCAGGGACGTGAGTCTCAATGACAGGGACCCCTTGGGCTGAGATTCAATGACAGAGGGACACAGGCAGGACAAGATCTCTCTCCCACATGAGGTTCCAGCATCACCACAGAAAGAGGCACCCAGGCACACCTGCTCATGGGGATACCAGCCCAGACTAGAGGTGAACCCCAAAGTCTTGGGACATCCTATACCTTCCACGCCTGTACCAGCTCCTGTAGTCTTTGCCCTCCTGAGTGAGCAGCTCCCAAGCCCCAGCCTCCAAGGAATGCCTTTCACCTCACTGAGCCTCAGGGATTCCTGGACACCCAGATGTCCCTGCAGGGGGCATCCTCAGGTTGGCCATGTGGGACCTGACCTCGTTCTTCCCCTCAGCTTCCCAAAGCCCAGCAGGCTCTCCTGGGATCTCCCCTTCCCGGGGGTTCAGTGAGCTGCACAGTCCTGAACCCCAATTGGAAGGAAGCTGCCCCTACACTTTTCCTGCCTCGATGTGGACAGGAGGGCACAGACTGCACAACTTCAGGGGTTGCCCTCCCCTACAAGGCAACACCCAGTGCCTATGGGATGGTCAGCACCATGGGCCTGACCAGCGGGACTGACCTTCTCTCCACACCCGTCTGCAGGGAGCATCTGGCCCACCTCAGCATCCCCAGACTGAGCACAGGGGTGGGTTCTGCCCCACAGACCAGCTGAGGGGCCTCATGCAGAGAAGAGATGGGATGGGTACCCCAGGAGAGGAGAACCCACTGTTTCCACCCAGGCAGGTGACCAGTGACTGAGCTCTCTCACTCTGTCCCAGAGGCCTCCCTGGGAAGAACCAGCAATCTGACCACATCTGTGAGGAGGGCTCTCAGGGAAGCAGCGTGAGTGAGGTTGAGAGGTTTTGATGCAGGGAGGTGGCTGTGGAAGGTGTTCAGGAGGATGGAAGGAAGCCTGGGGACAGGGCAGGACATGGTCTGAGGAATGGACAAGAGCACAGGGAGGGGAGAGGGAGACCAGAGAAAGCTGCCTCGTCTCAAGGGTGATGGGACAGTGAGCTCTAAGGGAAGTGGCTGCTGTGGTCCATTGGGGGACCTGTCAGGTCTCCCCTCCAAGGGCGTGTCCTGGGACACTGCCCAAGGGGAGGTGGCTTTGCCCTAGCCTGGCTCTGAGTATTGACTGGCTCCTGCCTGACCTGCTCAGACCACTGTCTATGTCCTTCTCCAGCGCAGGCATGGCCAGGACCCTGTATGACTTAAGTTTGGAGGAGCTGAGTACCTGGGATATGTCTGACAGATTCATCAGAAAGTGTCAGTCACACACACACAGAAAAACCCCAATCCAATTAAAAAAATTGGCAAAGGACCTGAATAGACACTTGTCCAAGGACGATATACAGATGGCCAATAGACATATGAAAAGATGCTCAATGTGACTAATCATCAGAAAAATGCAAATTAAAACCACAATGAGTATTGCCTCACCCCTGTCAGAATGGCTGTCATCAATAAATCAACAAACAACAAGTGCCAGTGAGGATGTCGAGAAAAGGGAACCCTCATGCACTGTTGGTGGGAATGCAGACTGGTGCAGCTGTTGGGAACTGCCTTGCCTGGTTTCGGAAGCTGTAAAAGCCCCTGTGGCTAAGGCTGAGTAAAGGACCTTGGTACCATAAGCCACTTAGGAGACAAAGCTTATCTTCCTTGCAGGGGCACCACCTCTGCCCCCTTTCTCTTCACCCTGCTTGGCCCCAGGCAGATGACTGGTTAGCCAATGACAGTAAGATTCCTCAAAGGAGGGATGACCTAAGACAGGCATGGTCATGAAGGGGCCTTCAGGGAAGGACTCGAGGGATTACAGGAAAAGGGGGTGATGGACCCTTACCCCTCAGCTTTAACATAGCCTGAATCCTCATTCTGTCTGGAAGAAGTCTCCTAATCTCTTGGCTGCCTTAGTTCCCCTGCCTGACCTAAGCCTGAAACAATGCCTTAAGTCTGAAACAATGTCGGAGGTGGGCACCACCCTGTGCAGGAAAGAGTGGGTTCCTTAGGCCTAGGGATCAGGCCTAAGAAAGAATGCATAAAATCCTATGACACCTACTTTCTAATACTCAGTTTAAATGATAAGGGTCCAAGCAGAAAGTGAGTTTGTTCCCCAAAGTTTTATGGCCCCTTAACTATCTGATCCTGACTAAGAATAAGCCCTCAGAATTCTTTGAATGTTAGCTATGGTTTAATAATTT
>PVKM010040143.1:0-13532 GCA_004027735.1 Carollia perspicillata | reverse complement strand
AAGCACAAATTTAAGGTGATATTTGCCATTATTAAAAGAATTGAAAAAGATTTATAAGGCCAAATTGAGTATATGAATTTTAGGAATCTTGATTAAATGGCCAACCCTTTAGTTATGATACTTATTTATACTATAAATTTAAAAATACATATGTAAAATGAGATCAATTTAGAAATATCCTTTTTTTCTAGGCTCGTATTTCCCAGCATACAGTATTTTCACATTGGCCTTAGTTACCGAAGAGATGGTCTTTCTCTGTCCATGTCTGATGCTGTCAATGGACACTCTGTCTCAGGTGGTAAGTGCTCACTTATATAACATTGACTTATTGTTAAAATTTACTCTCAGTGTATCACTGTGATCTGGAAAATGTAACCATGCACTGTGTTGCTATTAAGTGATCTTTCAAAAATTTCTTTTCTAAAAACATGAACTGAATTTGCATAAAATTTATTATTCTCCCTTTTTAAGCCAATTTTGTCAGCTGAACTCTATTATATATTTCAAACTACTATCGACCTAGGGAATGTCAGACTAATATAACATGTTAGTGTTAGGCAGAGACTACACAATGATCAGCCATTACTACATTTCTTATCCTGTGCTTCCCAGCCCCCTTTCAATGAGATGAAATCCAGTGAGGAGTTGTGGCCAATGCAATGTGAGAGGTAGTGGTTGTGTCCTTTCCTAGTTAAGGTAGGGAAAATCCACGTGCAAGCTCCTACTGCCGTTGCCGACGAGCCACGCATTCCGCATGGTGCAGTTACCAGGTGATGGACCCTCTATTGTTCTGGGTTCCCGAGTGACCATGTGATGCTGAGGTCTGCCACCCTATGAACAAGAAATAACAAGCTGCGGAAAGCCACCAAAAACTTTGGTGCTGATTAATAGCCACAGGATGACCTTGCCCACCCTTGCTAATTATATGTGTTCAATAAACAAATAAAATAAAATAATAAATAGAACGTCCTATCATCTAGACTTGAATATAACGTCACTCCTTTTAGTGAGAAATAGTTTGAGAATATACCTCACCTTATATTTGACATATGTAGTATGTCTCTCATGGAAACAGGTTGGCTGTTTCTTTAAGGTCATGTCTCTATAGAGCCCCATGTTACCATCTTTTAAATTTGTAAATCATGGTTTATCACTCTCCAATGTGTTATGTTGATGCTGACACCATTTTCAGTATGCTCACTACTTTTCACATGGCAAATATTATCGACAGCTGGTTTCCACGTTGTCATTTAGGGCAGATTTCTTACAGAACTCTGAAAAATAATGGCCTTTATATTGCTGGCATTGGGACCCACAATTTTCTCAGGAGGTTTCTATAAACCTTTACTGAGATTCACAAAGGCTCAGAATTTGATGGTTAAATGCCAGAACCACAAGTAAAATAGACCTAGAGGCAGTTCTATGTGTACCAGTGACACAATAGTATCAGGTAATAGACCCTGCACATAATCACAAAGTCACATTTCTCCTCAAAGTGTTTAGCAATAATTCCCTCAAAGATGCCTCACATGTCCACACAGTAGGTTGTCACCTGTGGGCCCCTTGCCACATTTGCCCTGCTTCCTGCTCTTGCTTTAGCTCTCTGTGGCCCACAAGCCACGAGGAGGAGGGGGAATGCCACCCCTGCCATGGCCCAGAGTGTCCAGAAGCCTTAGTGCTGGGTGTTTCAGAGGTGAGAGGGCCTCCCCAGCTCTGAGGTACACTGACATTCAGGCCTTGAAGCAACTCTGTTTACACTGAAAATCTCACAGAAAACTCTATAAACAATATTCTGCGTTATAGTCCTATTTCTTTAATAATAGCAGTCAAGCCCAGGAGGCTTGAAGAGAAATAGATAGCATACTATCCCTTTTACTCTTCTCTGAAATGTTTCCTGGCCTAATAGCTCAATAGAAAAGACCTCCCTTCTTTAGTCATGAAACAAAGTCCCACATGCCTCCCTTCCACTGGACACGAACCACAGTGGGAGTGTGAGTGGGAGCGTGAGTGTGCGCAGGTGTGCACATGTGTGTGTGTGTTTGGAAGGTAGAAGCGCCAGTCTTAGCAGAAGCTGTGCCCTGTTAAAACTGAAGCCTGCCCCGCACATGGTGTTACTCCTCTGTGATGTGCTTTTCATTCTGTAGAGGACTGTAATCCTATTAGAGAGACTGAGGAGGTGTAAAAAAGGCTGATCTGAGTCTTTCAAACCAAACCAAATGCAGAGTTTGTCGAAATCTGAAAAAGATTTACTTAATAAAAAGTCTTCAGTCAAAAGGATATTCAGGTGTCCATTAACAGATGGATGGATGAACAAAATATGGTGTATCCATGCAATGGAATATTACTTGGCCTTAAGAAATAAAATTATGATATATGTTGCAAAGCAAATAAAATTGAAAACATTATGCTAAATGAAAGAAGCAAACACAAAAGGATACATATTATATGATTCCACTTATATGAAGTACCCAAAACAGACAATTTTATAGAGACATAAAGTAGAATAGAAGTGACCAGGGGCTGAAGGGAACAGAAATGGAAAGTTTTTTTTAAATGGGTACAGAGTTTATGTTTGGGGAAAGGAAAAAGTTCTGGAAACAGATAATGGTGATGACTGCAGACCATTGCGAATGTAATTAATGCTACTGAATTATACACTTAAATATCATTAAAATGGCACATTTTATGTTATGTATGTTTTACCACAATTTAAAAAAATAAAAATCTCCGAAGATTCGAAGAGCAGATACATTCTAATAGAGGGGAGAGAGGGTTGAAGTGTGCCGGTTAGGTTTTGCTAGACTGGAAACTGCCTGAGAACAGGATTGTTATCTTGTCACTGTAAATGCCACAGCGTCCATCGGAGTGTCTTCAACATCACAGGACTCAGTGAACCCTACCCAAGCTGAATTAGATGGTGGCCTGCAGGATTTTTCAATTTAATTCATTCTTGGAGGAGAAAAACAGTACATTTCCTGATCAAATACAAGGAAATGCTTTTCAAGGCTTATTGTCCCAGAGCAGTTTGTGTGTACTTGCCAATGTTTGCAAGCTAGCTGCTTGAAACGCTTGGGGAAGAGCCAGGGCAAGCAATAGGAGAGGAGCGAGAGGTCGAGGGTGAGTGATCAGAATTCAGTCTGATGTGTGGCGCTGGCAAAGGGATGTTCAAAGGTTAATAGCACAAAGATATTGGCTTTGAAAAAGAACGTTCTCTATTCTTTAAAAAGGACAAGGGAACAAACTTGATTGGAATTGATTGTACAGAATCTCTGTTGTGCAAAAACAGGAGACAAGTGGAAAGCACTTAAGATGGATAATAGTCCTCTTTCACTGCAGGAAAATACAAGTCACAAAAGCAGCTAATGTTTGCAGCAGCTGAACTTTTCTGAACATCAACACAGAAAGACTTTTCTTGGATTCTTCCCTTTGACACAAATGCTATCTCGACGTGCAAAACCAAGTTCTGGCAGGTTTTGACTCTGAGGGGAGTACAATGCAGCATCAAGATTTTGCAGTGTAGGCCATAACTTTATTTTATAATTGGAAATTTAATCAAATACTCAGTTTTATTTTAGATCATTTCTTACAGCTAATACATAAATACATTCCCACTCTATTAAAAGCTCAACCAATAACCAAAGTATATAAAGTGAAAAGCATTTCCCCCTTATAGTTATTCCACGTCTTTTATCAAGAGGGTCCACTGGTAATGTTTGGACTGTTTTATTCCAGACGGTTGTATTTTATTTGTATACATATGTGTCAACACATAATTTTTATTTTTATTATTTTTTAATACAAATTGGACTAAAAAGCTTTTTCTAAAATCTGCTTTTTGATTGAAGTTTTTAAAAGCAACGGAGTGACTGAAGAACAGAGACCTTATGTATTCTACACACCTAAAAACCAATGTTGGTATAATGAGTGCATTATTTAAATATTTAAAGGAACAAAACTCTGCAAGGTGACTTTCACGCTATTTATGTGAAAGGCGTGGAAGTTTATGTGACCATAAAGTAATAGGAAAAATTCCACATACCGCACATAAAAAAGTCTCCCCACTGCAAAGCCACATCTTGATCCTTATATACAGAAAGGGCAGGCAACTTACTTGCTTTTCTTTGGCTGGTTGATACCTTAAGAAATTAACGCCTCCTGTGTATGTGTTAAATTTTGCATTTTCCTTTATCCTCTGTTCATTCAAGTGAGGAATCACAGCTAGTTGAATTAATTATCTAAACTAGAACACGCATAATATTTAAGCCAGATATTTTGGAGGTCTAAAACCTGGAGAAAGTAAAATTAGCTACAAAATTGTCATTGAAGTCATAACCCTCACTGTACAGCTCGGCTGTGTGAATGGTGTAATGGGTAAAGAAGAGGGAAGGGGCGTGGCCTTCTGAATTATTTCCCAATTACTGTGTTACAGATTAAAAAAACACTGTGTAAGCTTTATAGTATTTGTTTTTCACTTGGGAAGATCAGGTGGTTTCGGTTGTATCTCGTTGTTTCATTTGCACAAGGCACACTCCCTCTCTGAGCACTGGATCAGAGCACTAGATGGCCATACAAGGCTGCTGTGCTGCCCTTTGCACTGGGACGTCTTCCTCACCTTGAACTGTGGGGACTATCCCAGCCTCTCTACCTCCCTGCATCTCAGTCTTCCCAAGTTCAAAGGGCTTACTGGGGCTGGTTAGAGGCTTACAGGGATTTGGGCCATTAACTCCTGTTGGAAGAATGACATCTGCAGCATGGATGGAACTGGAAAGCATTCTGCTAAGCGAAATGAGTCCGGTGGTGAAAGACACATACCACATGATCTCACCTTTAACAGGAACCTAAACAACAAAACAAACAAACAAGCAAAATATAACCAAAGACACTGAAATAGAGAACAGGCTGGCAGTGTCCGGAGGGGAGAGGGGAGGGAATTTCAGGGGAAAAGGGGAAGGGTTTGCAGGAACAAGTATGAAGGACACGTGGACAAAAACTAAGGGGGGGTGGAAATGGGAGGGAGGGGGGAGGGCTGGGTGGGTGGGCTGGGATGGGAGTGAAAAACAGAAAACTGTCCTTGAACAACAATTAAAATAAAAAATTATAAAAAAAAGAAAAAAATCTTCTGAGTCTTGTAAACCTAGGCAGTCAGCAGTCAGTGAAAGTCGAGTCTCTCACCTTTCTTTTTCCTATTTCCTGATAGTTGTCAACTGATAGTGCCCCATATGTTTAGACCAATGTTGGCTGCTAATAACGATGTGTGTAGTTATTTTTAATTGCTTTACAGACCTTTCTAACCAGTATTTACTAAATGCCCCCTTTTTGTAAAACACTCAGCATTTACTTTCAATTCTCTTCGGCCAGAAAGAAATGCACTCTTCACACCCTTAGCTTAGGACTTGAGCAGAACCAGGTCAGCAAAGGTATTTGGATGTGGCAGGAGACTGGGCATTTTATGGCTTTTTTTTTTTTGTCTGTTAGCTAAACTACCTATCATCAAGGGAGCTGACTCTTGATAAGCTGGTATGAAGCAGTCAAGGACTTAAGAGGCCAGAGCGAGAGGCAGATCGAGCAAACAAATAAGCCTGTCAATGGTCTGTACATGTGGTGTTTTACGGCTTCCAAAATGTATCCACGGGCTTTAATTTTTGTGAGCTACAGTTTAAAGGATGATGGTAAAACCAACTTGGATAGCAAGAGATGGAGACTTTATTAAATCAAGTAGGTTCTTAAATGTCTGAAAATGCAAATTACTACTGCATTTGTTAATGAGGTTGCTATTTTTGTAGACACACACTAATACAGTCAATCTGTTTCATAGCACAAGGTGACTTTTATGGTATTGCTCCTGCTCTGCTTTATTTTCTCCTTTTTCTCACCTTCTGTTCAAACATTTCTTTTTTCCCTTTCTTTCCCTCTCTGGTAAGGATCCACTTGTATACTGCAGCTGGATTAGAAAACTCAGATTAGGAAATGTGCCTAGTCTCCCCGAACTGGTCATTTCGCAGGAGGTTTCGGAGATCTTCCAGCTGGATTCCCAGAGGTCCATGCTGGCCAGGTCACATTTGGAAACGTGCAGGTGAATAGGAGCATCGCTGTGGGGTTAGGAGACTTAGGAGTCAGAGCCACACAGTCACCAGCCAGTCGGGTGAATTAACTAGGTGATCTGATCTTCCCAGGCGGCAGTCTTCCTAGTTTCTAAAACAAAGACTGGGAGAGAAGTGGACCGGCACAAACCCTGTGAAGGTCAATTCGAGATATCTGTCAAATTCATGTGCCTTTAGGCCATTCCCATTTCTGAGAATTCACCCTTCATATGTGAAAAGACATATGTAAAAAGGTATTCATTGATGCGTTATTTGTACAATAGAAGTTTGGAAGCAACCCAATAGGAAATTGGTTAAATGGATTTTGGTATATCTATACTATAGAATGTTATATGGCTGTATGGAAGAAAGAAGAAACTTCTAATACTGATGTGGAAAGATGTCCAAGATAGATTGTTAAATGAGAAAAGCAAGGTTCAGAAGAATGTTTATAGTGTGCAGTCTTTTGTTTTAAAGAGAAGAGGATAAGAATATGTATGGATATTTGATCTCATTTGCACAGAGAAACTTTGGAAGGAGATACAAGAAACCTATTGAGAACCAAAACCATCGATTTCCTCATTCAGCCTCTATTATTAAATGACTAAACTTCCTTTCGATGTTGTGATTCATATTGCCCCCTAAGAAACTGATTTCCAAAATTGGTGCAGTATTGAAGATGGCTTCTCAGTTTATATACCTATTGTAGTGGGAGAGCTTACAAATGCCAAGTTCATTGGTCCACCACTGTTTCTAATACTGGTTTCAATTAACATTTGTCAGAGCTAAAAATACAAATTTTATCGAGAGCTGAGGACTATTTTGACAGGATGAATTTCCACCTTGTGACTTTTTACCATAGGAGACTGTATTTTTAATTGGAAAACCAATTACTTTAAAAACCATTCTGCTCCTGCCCTTTAACATGATTTATATAAAAAGAGGCCCACAGTTTTGGAAGGTTATAATGATCATTATGAGTAGTGACTGGCAGAAAACCCAGGCGTCCCAGAGCAAACTGCATCTCACTTCAGAGGACTCTGAAAGGTTTCTCAGAGCCTCGAGAGAGTGCAGTTTAAAGGACTGTTGTTCAAGTTGAGGAAGTGACATCAAAAAGTAGAAAGAAAAGAAAAAAAAAGAAAAAGAACTAGCAATCAGTAGGTTAAAAGAAAGAGATTAGGCATAGATAATTGAAAAAACCCTACATCAACTACATTTTATTCCTCGTATTCACATTCTTTAGGTACCTCCTTTTTACTTTATTAAATCTGAGTGTAGGAAAAAGTTACTAATTTTCAAAGTATTGTAGCATATATTTTGCATTTGCATCATAATACATTTGTTGGAATAGAATTTACAATTTACCGTGGGCTCTCCAATACTTTCTTACTCCTGATACTATTTACTATTTTGTATGTATGGCACATTGAACAAAGAAGGTATCTTTTTTCTCTCAATAGCATTTTTTTCATTCAGTTCATATTATTTGACATTTACTCTCATCTTTCAGACATAAGTAGTTATTATATTTCTTATCACTCAACATTAAACCCAACTGCAAATTCAAGAGAGTTTTTTGAAACTGGTGTCCATCTGTTAAACGTAACATTAATTAAATTTTTATGCTTATGAACCTTTTCTTCATTCAGAATCATTTTATTTTTTCTCTATAAATTGGCAAAGACTGACGTTTTTATATTGGACAATGGGGTTGAAATTTCTAAAACTCAGGTATTAAATTTCCTTTGTGGTCAGAGAAGTGATCGGAATGAAATTCTATTTATCCTGCCGTTGATTCTGATGAAAACTTGGAGCCCTGGGTCCCCAGCTTTGGCTGAAAGAATACCCGCTGACAGCCAGGCTGAGCATGCCTGAAAATAGGTGAGGCAGCCTGCCAGCAGGGCGCTGGCATTCGGAGGAGTGAGGTAACTTCTGGGAGAGAACTCATGCTAAAGGGAGATTTGAATACTGCTGTCCATCGGCTCTGCTTCCACCCCCAGCCTCATGGATACGTGTATATCTGCATCTTTGATATAGATGAGGTGATAAAAGTTGAGGAATAAAACGGGCACAGGTCACCATGTAGCTCTGTGCCTGGGTATGTCTGTGGGAGGTTGTAAAAGTGCCTTGTAGATACCACAGGCTTTGCATAATTAGGTGGCACTGACTGGTGGCCTCTGTGGTAGTGACCGAAAGCCTAAGTAGTGATTGTGGGGTAATTTATAGGACCTCACGAGAAGGCTCCCTGCTGTCTTTTGGAAATAGATGTGAATGGCCTGCATCAGCCGAAGACAGCTTAGTGCAAAACTAATTAAGATGGACCTATTGTCATGAAAAGAACATTTTTTAGTTGACATCCATTTCTTAGTGTGAATGTAGGTTAGTTTGATTTACATTGACCTGAAAACTGGAAAGATTTCTGAATAGGAATCTCTTACTAACTGGGTTTGTTGAATGAGATGACCTGATTAATGATAGCTTTAGTGCTAGGCCACCAAGTTTTGAACTGTTTATCTGTCATTTCCAATGAAGAGTTGTAGTTCTTTCTCAGAGCGATTTCAGTGAAAGTAATAGTAAAATCCCAGGAAGTCCGAGAGGAGTGACGCTGTTCCTTGAGGGAACAATTAGAGCTGAGTTAAATTCAACAGACCCAGAGCACGCTCTGTATCCACAACACATGGTGTTTCCACCTTGTAGAATTACAGTGAGCAGCCATTAGTGTTCTTTAGCAAGAGACACGGAATATATATTGCAGATACTATTAAAATATTTCCTAAATTTTTGGAGACTGAAAGAACTTAGGATCTCTTTATCATAGGCCTTTCTTGCTTCACAAGTAAGTTTATAGCTATTAAAAAAAGGGCACCTAACTTTTACATTCATAGGAAAAAGTGTTCAGAGCTCCACATATTTGAGGAATAAATGAATAACTGTTGATCCCTGAGGGTCTCTTTCAACTTCAGGAGAATTGGAATTGCAGGACGAGGCTTACCACTGCTGCACTTCTTGTATACAGTTGTGTTGGTTGATTTAGGCATTTCTGTGCTCGAAGCCAGGGGGCAGGCTAGATGAGAGTAAGATGTATTCTGATGCTGTAACTCTCGTGTTTTCTGAATGGACCCAACTTCTGTGCGCTCCTAACCCCCAGGGTCCAGAGGCTCCTTGCTCCCTAGTCAGGAAGGGATTGGAATTTTGGGCAGTTTAAGTACTTTTATTCATGCCCTATGATGGCTGGAAAAAAAAAACAAGTTAACTCTAACTTTCTTTATGTAATTAATGAAAATTGTAGAAGTATGGAAGCTGAGAAATTGTCAAAATTCAAAATAAAAATTGACCAAAGGTTGATCTACGACTCTCAGTCTTTCTACTCTTGAGACAACCTTTTCACCTCATTCATTTATTCCTTCTTTCAACAAATAATTTGTTGAACATATTAATTAGCCTTTTCTCCCGGTTCACACACACACATACACACACCACAACTCTTCATGGAGATCTGCTCTCATGGAGCTTTCAGCCTAGCAAGTGAGGCGATTAAGGACTTGCTACCATTTATTTGCCATGTGATCTCAGACAAGATCGTGCCTCAGTTTCCCCTAGAATACAACAGAGCTGGTGAATGGATTAAATGAGATAAAGTATGTGAAATCCTTAGAAATGTGCCTTCCACAGGAAAGGCATAATAAATGAGGGCAGCTATGTGTAATCCTTTTTCTGCCTCTTTTGAACCAGAACAATTTATAGAACAATAACGTTGTGAATGAATTTGAAGATAAATGAATTGGGAAATGTTACTAAGGCAGCCGCATTTTCCAACCTTCTTTCTCCAGAGGACTGCCTTTTTTGTGTGTGCAGAAACGTCATTATAGTTGGGACGAGGGAACGAGCAAGCGCCCACGTCCAGGTCTTTTGTTCCTCTGTGCTTCTTCAGCGATGCAGTCGCCACACCGCAGGGGTAAGGAATGGAGTTCCGCTCACCTAAATGGAAAGCCCTGCTGCTCCGGGATAGGCAGTATCCTGAGCTGACTGATCCCGGTGCACTGTTGCCACAGTCCTTTCTGGAGCCGCCTGGGTGGACCAAATCCACCCATGCGCCATAGCATCAGAGTTGAGAAGTACTTGGGGTAGAATGTGGCAGAATTCAGGGGGAGCTTGTGGGGACACTCAGACTTTTGCAAAAGAATCTGAGATATAAAATATTCATCTCACAATTGTCCCTGACTTTTCAAATGAAGTAGTCTTGAATTCAAAGAACTGGAAATTTGCGTGGGAGTTGGGAGAGAGAATGCATGCACCGGTAAAAAGTGAAATAGCAAAACAACTAAGGAAATAAGAATATTCTGTTTATTTAATTAGTACTGTTGATTGAGCACTGTGTTAGGTTTTATGACATAGAGATAAAAATCTGGTTTGCTCTGAAGAAGATTGTAGTCTAGAGGGGAAGAGACGTGTAAAGCAGCAGTGGAGTTTTAGGTATGGCAGCAGTGTGCAGGTATTTAGTTGGTGACAATATCAGAGAGGTCACAGGAGAGTACAGAATAAAAGCCAAATAGGAAAGACATAATTACTATGCAGAGGAGAGAGAGAGATGGCAGTAAGCTTACTAGGCAGGGAAGGCCTGAGGTAGGCCCTGTGGGGTAAACGGTTCAGT
Source organism: Carollia perspicillata (assembly GCA_004027735.1). Classification (NCBI taxonomy): domain Eukaryota; kingdom Metazoa; phylum Chordata; class Mammalia; order Chiroptera; family Phyllostomidae; genus Carollia; species Carollia perspicillata. Next base: position 2,801 of record PVKM010040143.1, on the reverse strand, counting down.
TAGACGGTTGGGGGGGAGGGAGGAGGGAAGGAGCACACCCGCTGCTGGTCCCCTCAGCGGGATGAAGGAGGCAGAGCAGGCCCTGGCAGAAGGAGAGGCCGGGTGGTTTTCAGAGGAAGCCTGACATGCAGCTAAGAGAGCTGTTGGGTCAGGAGACCTGGGTTCTAGTCTCTGACCGACATTAACTGCTCTGATGGTTTGTGTTAGTCTCCCCACTTCTTTGGGCCTCTCTTCCTTACCTGTAACATGGATGGGTTGTGTTACATGATCTGCAAATCTCTTCTCATGTCCCATCTATGACTGCCCAATTTTCTCACTTGGAATGCATGGATAACTCAAATGCTGAGAATTTGACTGAGGATCCTCAAAATTTGGAAAATACTGTTTCTTTTCATGCCAGAGCAAGGAATGTGGGCAAATACACCATGTCCTCTTAACGTTATTTTATTAAGTATTTGTTTGCACTAGGGAATTTCTTTCTGATCTTTGCAAATGTTTCACCGGTATGTTCCTCCTACTCATTATGTGTCTCAGAGGGGACTTTTCTCCCCCACACAGCACTTGCTCTTTCTTGTTTCCTGGGGAGCAATTTGTCTGTCAATTGCGCTTCTCCACAGACTTGGAGAATACCTCTGATGGTAGTTTTATGGATCTGTCATTTTGGTGGAACTTTGTTGAGCTGGTCTACACTGTAACACAAACACTCTTCTTTTGACTTCTCAACTCAAAGACTTTCTTTTTGAAAAGGTAATATGCCATATACCAAAGACCACTGTGGTTGTGGGTTGGCTTGGCTATTCATACAAAAAAAATATTGTGCTTGCAGTGATGGGACTGAAATCATAATTTGTATAAAAGAATGAATTCTGTTCTGTCCTCTGAGCACTTTCCTTCAGTAGCATAAAATGTCCACACAGAAACAAATAAAGGGAAGATCTGTTCTGATCTTTGTAGATCATCAAAATGCTGAAAACTATAAGGCTGAAAATATTTTTATAGTTTTTACTACCAGAACATCCTGAGTGGTTGGTTGCATGGATTAGATGCAATGGAAAATGAGTAAAAATCTTCTCTTTTTGTGTGATAGTTATACAGTGAGCTATGTAATTTCTTTCCTTCCACATTTCAGGTGGAAGGACAAATAAAAGGACAAACTTATCCACCCAGGTTTTCTCTTCCTTTCTCTCCTGTAGTTCTTCAAGTTAGGGAAGGGTGGCGCTGCTGCTCTATGCTCGTGTCCCTGCTGGAAGCAGCTTAGCTCCGTCCTTTCCCCTCCCTGGACCATTAACAACATTTGCAGCCATGGGAGAAAGAAGGAAGTGCCGTTCAACACCATGACTCAGGGCACAGCCAGTGACTTCTAAAGGTCAGGGGAGGACCTAGCAGCGTCTTCCTGGCTCACGTGCCCAGTGTCCCACGAGGTTACCAGGTGCGCTGGCTGGGTCCTTGTCACTTTTGCAGAAAAGCATCAGATATTGGCCTCAGCTGAGGAAGCAGAGCTGATTGCAACAGACTGATAGTGTGATATGTGGAGACAAACCCCAGGCTCATTTAGCTCATTTCAGAAAGCTCTCCAATGTTCCCCAAAGAACAAATCAGGTCAGGAAAAATATGAATTAACTCTTGAAGAGAAGCACAAGGAGAGTAGAGCTTTCCAAGTGGGTGGAGTGGATCCGTTTCTGTATTCCCAAAACCAAAGGGTAGAGAAGCTAGAGTCATTTTACAAAGATCCCAAGACAGACCAGAGTTGAGTATGCGTGCCTCCAAGGGAAAGCTAAGTGTGCCTTGGGTGGCCCAACCCAGAGGGCAGTTGCCCATTTCTCCCCCTTTGAGGGCTCACTGTTGAATCTATTGGGTGCACAGGGCTCTTTGTACCTGGCTCCCTCTGCCCTTCCCTTCTGGGGACTAGGGGAGGGAGGTCCTTCTTGCCCCAGGTCCCGCAGCTGTCATTGCAGCTCCAGTTCAGTGAAACCTGTCCATCAATGGGACAGATGACCATGGCACCAGCCTCGTTATCAGCCTTAGCAGCCCTGTTTCTATTCAGATCACCTTTCCCAGTGCTCTTTGGAGGGTCTCTGCTTTAGCACAGAGACAGACAGCTTTGGCTGGCTTCCGCTTCGCATTAGCTTGTCTACAGGACACCACCCTTGTTTGTGTGGGTCTAAATGGAGGCAGTCAGGGCTCTTCTAGGGCTAAAATCATAAAAATTTATGACTGCTTTGAAGACAGATCCTCCTGCTAGTTTTAAATCACAGGCACTGTTCTCTGCCTTGCTCTGCGGAGCTATAATAAAAAGGAAAAACACACAAAAGCAGGCTGGGAAGAGTGGAGGCTTCTGCGCGTGGGCAGGATCGTCTGGGGAGTGTTTCCAGGGAACTCTGGCAGGAGGCTTCTCCTTCATGAAGGATTTCCCTGGCGCTGCGCCCGCCAGGCAGGATAACAGATGGGCTTCTCTCTGCTGCGAGATGGAAAATACCTTTCATCTTCGCCAGCACCCTTCACGGCAGACCAGCACACAGCAGCGTCTCGCAGGCACCCCTTCTGCTCCGGGATGCAGACCCACTGTCATGAGGCATCCTGTTTTTCTCTGTGAGAACAGACAATGTGTTTTCACAATGTTCTGCTCTGCTCCCCAGAGCTGTCAGCCCTGACGACTTCCCGCCATGTCCTTGTTCAGAGGCACAGCTTCTGGAATGCTTGAGCAAAAAGCCAAAGGCATTTTCATTTTTAGAGACTGTCAGACATATTCATGGGCTTCCTGTTTACAACCCACCCCTCCCACCCCACAACGTTCCCAAGGT
>PVKM010040142.1:0-13533 GCA_004027735.1 Carollia perspicillata | reverse complement strand
TCAGATGTTATATGGCCATCTAATAGCTAGTGGTACACCATGTGGGGGTGTCTATGAGAGAAAGAACTGCTGTATCATTTCCAGATCTTTCTATCTGTGAGATGAGAGCCCTCCCCATCCTATCTCCTCGAAGGAAGAAAAGGCAGACAATTAATCTGGCCTTTAACTCTTCAACTTTAGTTTTGAAAGCTTTTTTTTTTCCTAAAGCGCAGATCTTTTTAGGTGTGTATTTTTTCCAGGTGTGGTCTTACCTTGAGACGGCCATTCCAGAATCTGCAGAGCTCCGGATTTACAAGTGCTTGTCCAGGGAGAACATGTCTGATCCTTTCGATTCTGTTATTAAAAGTGTACCACACACAATCAAGTGATTAGGGTTGATCCAGTAAGCACATGAAGAGGTGCTCAATGACCTCAGGCATTAGAGATATACAAATTAAAACTGCACGGTGAGATACCACTCTACGCCCACCGGAGGGACTAAACCAAGTATTGATGAGGCTGGAGAGCAGCTGGAATTCTCATTGGCCACTGGTGGGAATGCAGAATATTATAACCACTTCAAAAAAAAAGTTTGGTAATTTATTATAAGGTCAAATATATGTTTACCACATGACCCAGTAATTCCACTCCTAAGAATGTACCCAAGAGAACAGAAAACGTATATTCATACAAAAATGTGTGCTTGAATATTCATCACTGCTTTATTCATACTGCTCAAAACTACCAATTGTGGGACATCCGTACAATGGAATACTGCTCAGAAATAAAGATGAATGAACTATTGATATGCACAACAACATGGATCAACTTCAAATGCATGATGATAAGTGAAAGATGCCAGACACAAAGGTCTACTGTACGACTCAATTTATATGAAATTCTAGGAAAGGTGAAACAATAGTGACAGACAGTGATTTCTTGGGGCCAGGCAGTGAGGAGTGTATTTGACTGGAGAGGAGCAGGAATGAAGTTTTTGGGTGTTGGCAGGTTCCTAGACTGGGATTGTGGTGGCTGTACGGTGACTGTACGGTCACAGTTACGGTGGCTGCAAACATTGTTAAAACTCATCAATCGTGCTCTTAAAATTGGAGAGTTTTATTTTATGTAAGTTATAGCGCCGTAAAGCGGGTTTAATAAAAAGTGGCTCAGTGTGCAATGGGCGAACACTGTGTCCTTTTCAGGAAAGAAGAAGCCTGTGGTCTTATTGAGGCAGAAAGCCTCTCGACCCTCGTGTTCCATGAGAGAGAAACACCGTATCTTGAAACAGAGCTGTGCACATCCATGAGTTCATTTATCCAAATCATAATCGAGACACTCCAAATCCACGCACTATCCACAGCATCATGTCACTGGCAAGAATGCGATTGGTGCTCGAAAATATTGAATTGAGAATTTGGGTATTTCGTGAAAATAACACACAAGTATCTACAAAGCACATCCTTCTGGAACTCAATGGCCACCTTGGCTCAAAGCCACTGGGTTCCGGCTGCTGAGGAGAATGAGGAAGCCCTGGCACTGGCTGAACTCCGGTTCCAGCCCCGCTCTTTAGCTGGAAGAAAAGGAATTCTCCAGAGACACATGAAAAGATGCTCAATATCGCTAGCCATCAGAGAAATGCAAATTAAAACCACAATGAGATACCACTTCACACCGGTCAGAATGGCCATCATAAACAAAGCAACAAACAACAAGTGTTGGAGAGGTTGTGGAGAAAAGGGGACCCTAGTTCACTGTTGGTGGGGTTGCAGACTGGTACAACCACTATGGGAAACAGTATGGAATTTTCTCAGAAAACTAAAAATAGAACTGCCTTTTGACCCAGCAATTCCACTACTAGGATTATATCCCAAGAACCCTGAAACACCATTCCAAAAGAACCTATGCACCCCAATGTTTATAGCAGCACAAGTTACAATAGCCAAGTGTTGGAAGCAACCTAGATGCCCATCAGTCAATGAATGGATCAAAAAACTATGGTACATGTACACAGTGGAATTCTATGTGGCAGAAAGAAAGAAGGAGCTCTTACCCTTTGCAACAGCATGGATGGAACTGGAAAGCACTATGCTGAGTGAAATAAGCCAGGTGGTAAAAGACAAATACCATATGATCTCGCCTTTAACAGGAACCTAAGCAACAAACAAGCAAGCAAAATACAACCAAAGACATTGAAATAGAAAACAGGCTGACTGTAACCAGAAGGGAAAGGGGAGGGAATTTCAGAGGAAAAAGAGAAGAGATGACCGGAATAAGTATAAAGGACACATGGACAAAAACTAAGGGGGGTGGAAATGGGAGGGAGGTGGGGAGCACTGGGTGGGTGGCCTGGGATGGGAGTAAAAGACAGAAAACTGTACTTGAATAACAATTAAAATAAGAACAAAGAAAAGGAATTCTCCACTGATTGTATTTCTCTCTCTCCGGCCTTTGAAGACTGTGGCCCCTCCCTGTAAGAGGGCCATTCTGATTGGGGAGAGGATGAGGTGGGGGTGTTTTCGCTCTGTGTTTATTCTCAGAACTTAATGGTTGATTATTTTAATGTGATTACATGTTCTCCACGCAAACGCCATTTGCCATGTTTGGCACTTACGATAAAATATTTGAGCTATTTTATTCATTTTGCTTGAACAATAGATTTTGAGAAATTAGGTCTCCCCCTTCCTGAGGACACGACTCTGCAGAGGCTTGTGTGGGAGTTCATTCATGCATGACTCTCATTTTTATTTTTATCCGAGGCTTGGCCTGTAAACTTTGTTCCAATTTTTTTGTTTGTGGTTTTGTTTGCCATTTTGAAACCATACATTTTAAACTTTAAGTTTGCCCGTCTTTAGTTTTTGGTGGAGAGGGAGTGCTCCCCAATTGTAACTTGGGGAGGTTTGGGAATGTAGTTCAGAAAGTGAGGTAGAGAAATGTCAAATGTTTATTATTTCCGAATTTTGTTTCAGGCAGCAACACATCTGCGTCTCTTCACCTCTACTTTCTACTCCTTCCCTGGGTCTGCCTTCTTTTGCTTCCTCCTTCTCCTGCCCAGCATCACGTGTCCCCCGCATCATCCTAGGACCCAGACCTTAGCAGAGCGAGGCTATGTACTGCTCTTCAAAGACACGAAAGAGGAAAGGAGCGCAGTAGGCCGTGACGGGAATGTCACCATCAGTTCTGAGTTCTGAACATTGAGAAGTTGGCCTGTTAATGAAAACGGCTCATACTTTAAAATGCACCTTCTCATACATGGTAGCCCAGTGGCAGGGGTTTGTTTATTCTGTGTTCCACCCCCTTCTTTTGCCAGTAGGTCCTGCGAGGTTATCTCTGTTAGGACCTAAGGCCGGAACAACTACACTAGGTCACTAACTTGTAGAAGAAATTACTTTTTGGTTCTCTTTTACAGGGGCATTCTGTACTAAATTTCCGTGCTTCTAGTTCTCTGTCTGTGGTACAACCAACTGGACCATTTTCAGCTCAGGGTTTTCTTGTGTTGTTTATTAACGATGGAGCACCAAACAGTCCGTCGACTTCAGGATGGTTCAGGCTGTTGTTTTCACTGCCCGAAGCTCCCCAGCCTCTCAGCAGACATCCAGCCCCTCTGCCACAACGACAGAACATTGGTTATAGAAAGTCCATTTAGGCAGGGTGGAGAGACAAGGGCTTAAGTTCTATTACATTTAGACACTCCTTTGAGAGGAAGAAACGACTCAGATTTTGCGACTGGAAAATTGTGAGAACAAAGAAACCTAAAACTTCTTTATCATCATTATTATTCTATCAGAGGGCAGAGTTTGCAAGCTTATTACTGCTGCTCAGAGCACTTATTTTCTTCAACCCTCTCTGATCTACACCCACATTCTTTGAAATGTGGACTGGAAACAGGTTCAGTGTACACTAACCGTCTCTGCAATGGCAACACCTCACTCCCAAACCAGCGACACCAAGAGCTTAGTGTTCACAGTACTGAAGGGTTATTTGTTTTACGAAAAGGGTCTCTGAAGCGATCCCTCAAAACACCCCGTTCCCTTAGTGCCTCTAAATTGAGAGTCACATTACAAAAATCGTATTTAACAGAACGTTTTGGGAACATACAAGGTGTGATTGTAAAAGATTATGGCCGTTTTTAAGAAAAATTCCAGAACTCGGAAACTCAAAGGAGTGGTGTTTCCTTCAAAGTAGTCGCGAGTGGTCCTCGCACTTACCTCATCTGCAGGGGGGTGTCTCTCTCGCCCTGCGCCCTGCGGCTGGGAGGATCGGGCGGGATAACTGAGGCCAGTGTGCGAGTGTTGCAGAAAGGGCTCAGGACAGAGCGTTTGTCTCTGATTCCAACGAGGAGTCACTCAGACCTTTCGTCATGAGGCTCCAATGTGAACACCGTTCTCTGGGCCTCGGCGATGGTTTATCTTTGGCTTATAGGGTAAATGTGGCATTGACCGTGGGTAGTAAAATGGCTGATGGAGTGTCTGTGTGTGCACTGGAATTTGTTTACTTACTTTTATGAGGCCTTTAAATTGCCAATCTTCCAGACCGCATGTGTGTATATATATGTATATGTGTGTGTGTGTATTTAAATGTATATGTATAATATATATAATACTATATAACAACAGTGTGTGTATTATTTATGTATTTAATCTGGCAGGGTGGAGGGGTGAAGAAAAGCCAGTGCTGCGTTTCTGTAGCCGGGGATGTGAACTCAGATGCCTACAGCAATGCTTCCTAATGTTTGCTATGTATTCAATCACCCAGCAAATACTTTGAAAATCCTGATGTGCAGCCACATCCCGTGACAATGAAGTCAGAGCCTACCGAGAGAGGCATCAGTAGATTTTAAGGCCCATCAGGTGGTAGCATGTGGAGCCAAGCCTGCAAACCGCACCTCTGGGCAGGTGGCCCTCGGTTCTGGACGCACATTAGGATCACCCAGGGAGCTCTGAAAATCGGCCAGTGCTTGGGTTCTACCTTTCAGAGATTCTGACTCAGTCATCTGGGGTGGAGCCCAGACACAGGGTACTTTCTGAAAGCTCTGCGGTTGATTCCAATGTGCGGCCGCACGAAACTGGACAGCGTCCCCTCTGTCTGACGGGGGTAGCGGCTGTGTGGATTCCGGGGGTTTCCAAGTCTTCTATGTTTAAAAGACACGGGAGCCGTGATGTCTACATGGAAATTAAATTTTTTGAAATTGGGTAAAATATACGTAACACATTCCATTATTTTAACCACTTTACAGTATACGGTGCAGTGCCATTAAGTACATTGTTGTGCAAACACCAGGACCGCCCATCTGCAGGACCTTTTTCATCTCCCCAAACTGGAACTCTGTACCATTAAACAGTAACGTCCCGTTTCTCTGTCCCCTGCCCCGGCAACCACCATTCTGACACCCAGTGCCTCATGGAAATGAAATCATACAATATGTTTTCCCTCGGGACTGGCTCATTTGACTTAGCACAATGCCTTCAAGGTTTATTCACATCGTAGCATGTGTCAGAATCCCCTTCATTTTTAGCGAATAATATTCTGTTGTGTGTACTGTCAGCCCTCTGTATCTGTGGGTCTGGACCTGCAGATTCGACCAACTGCAAATTGAAAATAGTCAAACAAATGTTATGTTGTTGCTGATGTGCGTTTTGTAGTTAGGATTGTGATGGTTGCACCTGCACTGAACATTACAGACTTTTTTCTTGTCATTATTTCCTAAACAATGCATAATAACAACAATTTATGCAGCACGGGTATTGTAATAGGTATTATAAGGGATCTAGAGATGATTTAAAGTGTAAGGGGGGATGTGTCTAGGTTATAGGCAAATACTGTGCTGTTTTACATAAGGGACTTGAGCAACCCCAGATTTTGGTATCTGTAGGTGTCCTGGGACCAACCCCCCTGAGGACAGCATGGGATGACGATATACAGCACATTTTACTAATTTATTCATCCATCTGTTGAGGGCCGTTGTGAATAATGCTCCTGTGAAGATGGGTGTACAGATATCGGTCCAAGTGACCTGTTTTCAGTGCTTTTGGGTGTCATTTAGGAAAAGGGCACTACTGCTTTTCTTTATTCTCACACTACTACCACACGCAAATACTTACACTTGACTTCTGACATCAGTTGTGTGGGTTTTTCTTCCCCATATCAATTAGCTCTGTGTGGCACCAGCTGGGTGTCCTACAATGCAGTTCAACTCTGGTACGCAATGGGGTTAGTGCAGACCCTGAAGGTTAAGGACTCAGTCCTACAAGACTGCTCCTTTCACCTCAGAAGAGGTCACAAGACCCACATTATCACCTATATTTCTGATCCACCAGCTGCATATCAGAGGTTCCCATGAACCCCTCCTCAGCTTCAATCATTTGCTAGATAGAATGTCTCATAGAACTCAGGAAAACACATTTACCAGCTTGTTATATAATAAAGGACCTGGATGAGGATGCCAATGGAGTGACAAAAAAGAGCTGCCTGTGGCGAGGTCCACGAGGGTCCTGAGTGCAGGAACTTCTGTCCCCACGGAAATGGGGTACACCACTTTTTGGCACATAGATGTGTTCACCAACCCAGAAGCTCTCTAAATCTCACATATTTGGGATTTTTGGAGGCTTCATTATGCAGTCATGAATGATCGTTAACTTGATCTCCAGCCCGTTTACCCTTCCTGGAGGACGGGGGTGGAGTGGAGCTGAAATTGCAAGTTTCTGATCACAGCTTGATCTTTCTGGTGACTAGTCCCCGTCCTGAAGCTATCAAGAAGTCCGTCAATAGTCACTTCATTGGAACAAAAGACACTCCAATAACCCAGGGAATCCCAAGGGATTTAGGAGCTCTGTATCAGGAACCTGGACTGAAAGACAAATATTAGAACAAAAAAAAATGTGCCTTGTGCTGTGATCACTTAGGGAATTGCAAGGGAATTTCAGAGCTTTGTGCTAGGAACCAGGGACAGAGACAAATATGTATATTTTCTATTTCATAGGTATATATCCAGAAGCGGAATTGCTGGGCCATATAGTAATTCCACGCTTAGGAACTGCCACACTGAACCTCTTAATTGTTAATGTTCATAGCTAATTTCAATTTAAAACAACAGTAACAATGACAAACAACATAGCACTTGTGCTGGATTGGCGCCTTGTAGGTTCAAGACTCTGGTGTCATCAACACCTTGTTTTTGAACGGCTTATAAGGCCACAAGTCACTTCTCTGTGGGCCTCAGTTTTGTCATCGCTAAAGTGAGGAGATTGGGCTGAAACATCCCAGGTTCTGTTTTGCTCAAACGGTCCATGATGTTGGAGTCAGTGTGATTCCAGTTTGATTGTGGTTCTTTTCCTTGCCTGTGGATCTCGAACTTCAAGACCAGCGTTTGGGGTCCTGGTGATCAAATCACAAAGGTCCACGTGACCTGGCTGTCTAGAAAAGATGGGGCCAGAGCAGACATGTTGTTTGTTCTAGTCCAACACAAGCAGAGCCTAGAGCAGCCAAGATAAAACCTGTGTGTACTAGCCACAAAGCAGTGTGTCCTTTTAAGGAAAGAATAATCTATTTTCCAGCCCCAACAGATTTCAACCACATTTGAACAGAAAAGATCACATTTCCAATCTGTAGGTAAAAGACTCCCATGGTAATAACACTCTTCTTTATATGTTTGTGACAATCTCTTAGCAGGAGCTCCTTGTTGGCTTTTAAGAGGAAGATATAGGTCCAGTCTTTTTAAAGTTTGTTTACTTATTTTTATGAGCTTCTTAAATGACTAATCTCACAGGGGTAAGGCAAACAGAAGACAACTGCACCCCAAATCCTTTGGGTCCTGCCAACCCTCAGGCAGCGTTTCTCTCTCCCTGTTTGTGTCCCTAAAGAACTTCAGTTTGTGCCTTGGTTCTATTTGAACGTGAATACAGCGTCTCCAGACTTCTGTTTTTCTCTCCCTTTCTACTTTTAACTTGATCCTGATTTTTTTCATAAAATTTTCTCACCAAAAGGAAACAGGTTTTCAAAACTTCAAGAAAAAATGCACCAGCCATTTACAAAGTCACGCCAGGGCCCCACGCTGTTGAGGATTCGTGTGGGGAAATGTGTTTGGTTTCTGTTCATTAGGGAGGAGGTGACTCTGGGGTGGGAGAAGCGGGAGCCGTGGGGCCAGGCTGGTCTAGGTCCACTGAGCAGCTCGGCTATTTCCTTGCTCTATGACTTGGGACAGCCGGGGCCTTCGGTTTGGCATTTGTAAAACGGAAACGATCTGTCTTCTAGGGTTGTAACTGAGATTAAATTAACAATGTACGCGATATACGGGGCGGTGGGCAGTGAGAACATGATGCATAACAAGTCTTCCATAAATGGAAGCCATTATTAATCATTTTTAGCTCCTTTTGAGGCATTGAGAAGGAAATACAGGAAACACAGGAGGCTGGGAACTGAGAGACTTGAATTGATTATGTAACTAATTAGCTGTATAATCTTGGACAAGTGACAAACTCCCTGGGTGTCAGATTCTACATCATTTATTTAATAAACATATTAGTTGTCTACCAGTAGGCAGGTCTTGTAGTAGGAGGTGGGGATAGAAAAATGAACGGAGCATGCCCAGCTCTTAGGTGCTCACCGGGCAGTTGAGGAAAAGAGATACCACAGGTTGTGGATATGAGTTAGAAGCACTCCACGAACCCTTTAATGGGATCATCAGGGACCAGCAGCAAGAAGCTGCATTACCATTTGCCACAGTCATGACAGTTTTAGGTAGACACAGTTATTGGAACTGTACAAAAATCGGGTTTGGCTGCCTGTTGCCACAAAAGCCAAACTCCTGAGGCAGATGCTAGCCAAAAAGAAAAGAGGTTTTACTCAGGTGCTGTGCCATCTGGGCAGACTCCGATCTCAAAGCCCATCGCAGCAAGACCAAGACAAAAGCCAGTATCCGCAGTTCCGGCTCCAGTTTAGCACACAGTCCTCTGGAGCCTGCAGGCAGCTGCTAAATGGCCACGGTGCGCATCCAGACAGCTTAGCTCGTTCCCGGCTGCTGGCCATTTCAGGCTCCCTCCTGGAGCCCGCATCTGAAGCCTGTGCGGCCTTGACCCATGTGGCTGTTAGGGCCATAAGGTCATGTGTTCCTTGGAGAGAGCATGAGAATGCACCACTGAATGACTACCAGGTTGACGAGAGAGAGAGAGAGAGAGAGAGAGAGAGAGAGAGAGAGAGAGAGAGAGAGAGAGAGAGAGAGAAGCCCTCCTACAGGTCAGGGCCACATGGCCTTAACAGCCATGGAGAGAACAGGCGAATACATGGTAGGAGTGCAGGTCATGAGCAAGCAAGCCATAAGCAAGAAAATATTTCTTTGTTCCTGTGGAATTATATTAGCTTGGGTGTGGGATGGGCCAGGTGCTTTCCAAAAACCAGTCAGTTTCCCAAACTTTTGTGTGCTTTGGATGGCCCACCTCCCAGGAAATCCCTCTCTTCCCCAGGCTACACTGACAGGCCTCTCTGGTCTCAGCACCTCCCCCTGCACTATTTTGACTTCTATGGCACATGTTCCTGCCTTTCTCTGGTCCCACCCCAAGTTTCGTAAGGGTGGGGAAGGGCTTTTTCCTGTACAGTTATCTTGCTAGCTTTTCGTGCACTCAGTTTGGGAACCTCTTCCCGCCGCCTTCGTGGCTGATGGGGCAGTCTCCCTGACGCTCCGGACTGAGTGTCCACCAGTAATGTTATTGGGATCTGATGAGTTTAGGAGGTCGGGTTACCTTTTTTAAAACTTCAAAAAAAATGTATCGACAATGTACTTAGTCCTGCCAGGGCCCACACTGTTCAGGATTCATGTGGGCAAATGTGTTTGCTCGTTTTCTGTTCGTGAGGGAGGAGATTATCCTGGAGCAGGGAAAGCAGGAGATGCGGGGCCAGGCTGGTCTGGGTGCATGGTGACTGGCCTCGCCTCGTGTGTCCAGGGGATGATGCCCTTTTCCCCCCTATCGTGAGGCAGAGGCCACCCCCGCCTCAGCATCAAGGCAGAAAACAAAGTTTTGTACAAACTGCTATATATAAACTTCTTGTTAGCTGGCTGTGACAAGAAAACCATAGTTAGTCCTCAATGCTTTGTTATTTGTTTTGTGCAAACTTTGCCACCAAGAGGGACACTCGGGGTGTCTGTGTTTCATTTCTACTCCTAGTTGAAAGGAAATAATTCTTTGTTAATCTTTGTATTGTAACTGGGAAACATCATGTTCAAGCAAGAGTTTTAAGGCAGAAATGGCCTTAAGGTCTACCACTCTTGTTTTTAAATTTGGAACAAGTAAATCCTCTCACAGAAATTCCCCTGTAGCCTGTGGGCTTTGGCATTCTCAACAGCTTGCACACAAAAAAGCCCCATCACATTTAAAAAGGGTCTTCTTTCTTTCACTCCATTTACCTTTGTACCATTCAAGGGAATGTGAAAAAATGGGAATCTTCTATTTTTTACACCGCCTTTAAAAATATAATATCAAAACTTCAGTCTCTGTCATTTCCCCTTGCCGGGGGAATTGGCACATGTCTTCAACGCTAAAAGAATGTTCTCTTTGTGTTGCTTTGCATTGCAAATGAGCTTCACTCTCCCAGGATCCAGCAGAGCAGGGGGAGCACTGTCACCATCTAATTTCCTGCTGCCCAAACCACAATGGCCGTTCCCTGAGTCCAGAATGGCTGCTCCATAGGCTGCTTGGGGCCAGAACGTGGAGGCCGTGGCTCTCCGGTCAGTCCTGGTGCACCACAAGCCCACGGTGCTCAGACAGGAAGGAAACAAGGATCCAGGGCTGGCTGCGGGACAGAGACCACCCACCCCTGGGGGGTGCAGACGTAAAAGGCAGGCAATTTGAGAGAGAGAGAGAGAAAGAGAGAGATCGATTTGAAATCATCAGTAGCCATTAAAACAACAAAGAAATACATTTGTTTCTCAGGTCATTCTTATTTAGTTCCCAAGGCCACCCCTCCTTGGTCTCTTCTGACTTTTCACTGCTCAGCCTTCCTCACTCTCTTGGGAAAACTCCCTCCTTTCAAACCCTACAACTGCTTTTCTTCTTTCGAGGGACTGACCATCCCATTGGGAGTAGTGAGACCCCAGGATGCTTGTGGGGAGGTGGTCTGGGACAGAGGACAGCCCTGTGATCGGGTTGGTGAACCTAGTAGGCAGCTCCCGTCTTTTGCTGTGTGTACATAGCTCCAGGTTTTGCTTTCACATTGCTTTCTTTAATATTCCCTCCCCCCAACACTCCCTTAGAGTCCTAGCAACTGTCATGTCTACATACTAGCTTAAGAAAAATGTTGAAAAGGCACCACTCTCGGAGGCAGCGCTCCAGCTCCCCTGCTTGCTTGCTCCCAAGCCCTGCCACTGCTTCCTCTGCCTTATGTTACAGTCATTAGTTGCTTGTCCAATTTCCCACCCAGCCGGCTCAGCTGCCTCTCGGCATGCCCCCAATCCTATCTTTCCCTGTTCTGTGTTCTGTGGTCCTGTCTGTCTCCCTCACTATGTGGTAAGCATCTTAAGCAAAGGGGAGGTGCCTCCCAGCATTGTAGCCTTGGCACCCTCCGCACAGTCAAGTGCACCTAGTACACATTCAGCAAACACTTGCCGCATTGGGTCGCACATATGGTTCACATTTTCTAGGAATGTCTGTTTGTTCTGATGATCTGCCAGCCAGGCAAGTGTACTCTTGGGTAGAGAAAGGGAAATGGACTAAAAGATGTGGTTCAAAGAGTAGTCAATAGCCTGCTCATAATTACTAGTGGGAATGGAATAAGCATAAACTTTCGTGCATAACTAATCGATATCTTAATATATCTCCATTAGAGAGGGTTATTTTATGTTATTGATATTAAATATCTACCTATTGTGTCAGAAAGGGTTTCAGGGTAATTGTTATTGATGGTTAAAATCTTTTCGGCTGCTGAATGTAGATTTTTTTTTTTAATGGATGATGATTGGCTGAGATTTATTTTTCCTGTATTGCTATAAGCCAGATTCTCCATTAAGCTATAAAATATTATGATACACTCGAAGCAATGTAATGTGATCCAAACACACAGTTATAACTCATTTCATTATTAGTCACGTGTGCCAAGACATTAGCATTGTCGTTAACTAGTGCTGGGGTGAGTGTGGTGCGCTGGAAAATTTTTTAACAATGCAATTGCATTAGTGCTGGTTATAGTTTAATTATCTGATGGTTATAATCATACGCTTAATGATAATTGGGCAGTGGAATGACTGCTGACATGGAGTTTTGAGGCAGAGTCTGTGTTTCAGTTCTAGAAAAATTCAACCTAGGAAACAGTGTGCTATCTGCCATCATTTGGTAGATTTCAGTTTGTCTGATGAGGCTTCAGGTCACTTAACTGTCGCTCCGTGGTTGGTAGTACCTGAGTGGTTGCTATTTAGACGCGGGTTTCTGGGCAGTTCGGATCTTCTGTACTGCTCTAGTATTTCCCCGAATTGCCTTAGAGGTATAAAACCACAGCACCCAGGCTGCTCTTCATGCGCAAATGGAGTTAAGTAACCCAGTTTATCTGATCTGTCTGTCATCTGGGTTTTTGCTTTGGGCGCTTAGCACTTCTTCCATGCAATGCTGCTGTGGCGGATTGCATGAATGGCCTCCATTCTTCACCCTCCCAATGGCCACGTCCTTTACAATGTGACTTTGCGGCTCCTGCCACCAAAGAGGAATGATGTTTCCCTGTCCTTGATGGTCGGTTTGGCCATGTGACTTGCATTGGTCGTTGAGATGTTAGAAGGTGTCGAATGAATGCCCTTTGTTTCCCTGACCTTCTCTATCTTGTGTTGCTAAATTCTGTGAGTTCCCAGAATGCATCACACACTCCTACATTAAAATATTCTCTAGTTTTAAGATATTATCTTTTGCTTATACACCCCCACCACATTGTCAGGGCTCCTTTTCTTTCTTGGCAATGCTGACTCATTCTTCAATCAACCATCACTCAAGAATCATGTTCTCCAGCAAGTTTTCTCCCCTGTTACCTCCCATGTTCCCACTGTCCTTCAGGGCAATCCTTTCTGATGCACTTGTTGCCTCCTTTTCTAATTGCTGGCTTTTCTCCCACAAGTTCTTGGGGGATAGGGACATTTCCTCTCTGTATTCCCAGTGCCCAGCACAGTTCCTGGAACATAATAGGCAGACCAATCAGTGTCATCCCTTGCCTCTTTGGTTGTCACTTGTCTCATTTTAAAATAGTATTTGAGTTCTGCTAAAGAAATTGAGGAACACAGGATACAAATTAAGTAGATGAAGAAGCTGGGAAATAAAGGAAATAAAGATGATGAAAGCAAGATTCAGGCTGGAGCCCAAAATGACCGGAAGTCCCATATAGTTGTTATATTTTGACCTCACATTGAGCTCTAAGCTTCCAAGTAGCCAAAACAAGCAGAAAAGTAAGAATAGTTGTTAATGTTCACAGTTTCAGGTATTTCACATAGGAAGATGTATGAATGGCTAATAAGCACATTGAAAGATAGGACCATCATTAGTCATCATGGAAATACAAATCAAAACCACAATAAGATAGCGCTAGATTGGTTTA
>PVKM010040141.1:0-13537 GCA_004027735.1 Carollia perspicillata | reverse complement strand
GTGAACCAAACAGAAGACATAACTTTGTAATTGATTGGTTAGGCCATCTGGCTATCTCCCCCTCCTGCCACATACCTTGGTTGAGAAAATTAATAATTAAGGGAAAGCTGAGAATAATCATGGAGTACAAAGGGCACAAATAATATATAAAGCCACCTTAAATCTTTGACTTTAAATGAATACAGTGGTCAAGTTAACCTTCTTGATCTCTTTAAGATTAATAATCAATCAAACAATGAAAACAAGGAAGGTTTCCAAATTCTAAGCTAAACACCTTACCCAGACTGGGAGACTAAGCGGTAACTCTAGAAAACCAATTGCACACACAATAAGCTTCAAGTCTCATAGAACATTAGATTGAAAGCACGTGCGATCTATTAGTTGGAACAGTCTTAGCTGCAAGTGACACACACAATTTGAATCTGCTGAAGCGAAAAAGGGGAACCGTTAGGAGGACCCTGGAGTGCTGCAGGAGACCCACAGTTATTGACAGGGGTCTCGGGGAACGGGACT
This sequence comes from Carollia perspicillata, assembly GCA_004027735.1. Lineage (NCBI taxonomy): Eukaryota > Metazoa > Chordata > Mammalia > Chiroptera > Phyllostomidae > Carollia > Carollia perspicillata. The sequence goes on along the minus strand of PVKM010040141.1, from coordinate 13,024 downwards.
CAGGGACTTCAGTCACCTAAGTCCCCACAGTCTTGAGTTTCTGTTCCTTTACACTACTACTTCCCTTCCTTTTATATTAACTAATTTAATTTTTATAGCCTGTGATGTAGATACAACTGATATTCCCATTTTATAGATAAGGAAACTAAGGAACAGTACCTTGTTCAAGACATAAGGTTAAAAAGGGGCAGAGCCAGGACTCAACCCCTAGCAGCAGTCTGTTGCCAGCACCCACCCTCCACTTTTGATGAGGGGATATTTTAGAGATACACTGAAGGAAAGAGACCAGTACAATTAAGCCCTGCCTGGGCCAATCACCTGGCTATCATAGTCACCAGCTTGGGCTCACTTTGGCTTCATGCACACTCCCTCCCACCAACTACTCCTCATTGGCACTGAATTGTTTAAAAACAAATCAGACATAATTTTATTTCAGTCATAAGTTTTTCAGTGTATAGCTCAAAAAGAGAATTTTAAATATAATGCCAAAATAATTATTAGACCAAACAATTAATAATAATTTCTTAATATCATCAACTATCCAGTCGACATTAAAATTTGCAATTGTTTCATGACCTATTTTCCATTTCAGAGGGCCAGTGACTAAATATTTGCCAGCACACTACTGCTTATAACACATCTCATTATGACCAGCCGCATTTCAAGTGCTCAATAACGCGTGTGCTTAGTGGGTATCACACCGCATAGCCCACCATGGGTTTGTAAATGAGTGTGAGCTATTCTATCGCTTCCTCCCTGTTTACTAGCTGGAATTATACCAAAAAAAATTTCTTCATTAACTACTCAGCTACCCAAAGGTACAGTAAATACAAGGAAGGCAAGATGAATCCTTGACTCTTCCTTTATTAACTATTGTTCAAAATAGTGAGTTGGTTCCCTAGCGAAAGTAACCAATTAATATTTTTGGTATCATGATAAACTCATAGATTATCACGTATTTTCATTATTTCCATCCATTGCATTTATTATTTTTATTGATACTCAAATTGTGCCATCTGTGGGAAGCCTCTTCAAATTCAGGGCCTACACTTTAGACCCTATACCACTAACATCATCCAGACTTTCCATCTTATCTTGACCACTAGTTAGCAAGTGACCCTACTTTCCAGATAAAAATCCAAGAAGTCTGAGATTCATCGGCTCAGCTTGTTTCAATAGCCTGGCACTGCAACCAGCAATGTCGTCCTGGGAGCCTGGCATCCCTATTAGGCATGGAGGGAGGGCTGCCCTGTAGGAAGGACTGCCTGGTGGACAAAACAACAGATATCCACCATAACATATTCAAAGTATTATACAGAAAAATTTAAAGTACATCAGCGTCTTCATACCATTGACTGGTTGCTTTGTTTATGCATAAATACATATCTGTCAAGAGTGTACAATATTCATGAAACTATTATTTCGACTTTAAAAGCTAGTTAAAAGAAACAAACCTATGTGAAGTTCTTGAATCCCTAAAGATCTTTGACTTCACCAAGATGAATGAGTATCAGGAACATTGGATTCCTTTAGAAAGTAGCACAGAAGGCACAATGGCATATAATGATTAAGAAAATAGCATCTTTTTGTTTCATGTGAACTTTAAGAAGGGGCGCTTTTTACTCAGACTGTCCCCTTAGCCCTGAAAAGTAAAGCTCACATTACATGATCTCATTTGAAATTCATCTGCGGTAAAAATGAAATAGAACAATAAAGAGCTCTAACTGAGCAACTGCGGTCCACACACTAACAGTGATACACTCTGCCATTTTTTTCAGTCAATATCAATGAAAAGATTACCAGTGTAAGGCATGACACTAGTGTGTTATAGATACAAAGGTAAACATGAGATGATGTGTCTTTGGAGAGCTCATAGCACGGGGGAACAGGCAAGCCAGGCACAAACCTATTAATACAATGTGATAAGAGCAAAGAGAAGCATGGGTCCCAGGTATTAGGAAGGCACAAAGGTATGTGTGTGCAGGTAGAAAAGACTTTCTAGGAAGAGGTGGTAACTGAAGTAGTATTAGAAATAATTAGGAATTAACCAAACAATGAGGGAGAAGATAGAAAGGGGGAACGTGTTTCAGATAGAGAGAGAGGATGAACAAGCCCCTTTGCTAGAGAGCAAAGTGAGAGACGAGCTGTGGGGGAGATGATGAGAGATCAGCATAGCAAATTAGATGGGGGCCAGATCATAGACTTCTCGAGTTCCATGTTGAGGAGCTTGAATTTTATCTTACGACCAATGAGGAGTCACTAAATGTTTAAAATAGGGAGACAAGAGCCCTGCCCGGCTAGCTCAGTTGGTTAGAGCATTATCCCTATTATGCCAAGGTTGCGGGTTTGATTCTCTGGTCCGGACACATACAAGAAGTAACCACTGAATGAATAAATAAGTGGAACAACAAATCGATGTCTTTCCCTCTCTCCCCCCTCTAAAAAAATAAATAAAAATAAATACATAAATAAATGAAATAGGGAGACAAAATGGTAAGGTATGGATGGACAGGTAGGGACAAGGAGACTCGTTAAGGGATGTTGCAGTATTTAGAATGAGAGGGGTATGAGAGCTAGGGCAACGATAGCTGAAGTAGACAGTAGGAAAAGGGTTCAGGAACTCATGAGGAGATACAATTGGTAAGACTCAGGCGATCGAATGTGAGAAATATAGAAAACGGAAGAGTTAAAGACAGTTGCGTAGCATCAATGACAAGTGCAATAGGGAATACTTGATGAGTCTGAGGTGTACTTGGATACCTAGATACCTGGAGCATATACGTAGCAGACAACCAGGAGCTCTGGAGAAAGTTCTGGAGTGTAACTATAAACCTGGTGTCATCACCAAGTGATAGTTTCATGTTAACATTCCAGTAACTCAGAAAGAATGTAGGATGAGAATATTCTCTCTTCACTCACTGAAGTTATACTGTAGAGTGCTTACAGTCCACCATTAACTGTGAGCTTTAGGCTTAGTACCTCTCATGAGTGGTTCAACCTACTGTATTTGCCATTCATTTAACTTTGAGGCTGTTCTCCAAAGACTACACATGGAAGCTCATGTTAAGTGAAGAAGCACAGAACAACAACGAAAGCAAACAAAAGCATCCAAAATTGAAAGCATCAACAGTTCTTCAGGACTATTTCTTACATTCCAGGGGCTCAGCAATACCCTCAACATACTCATTCTTCAGTTCGTCTTACCCTTTAGTTCAGCTCTCATCCAAACTCTACCTGTCTAGCAAAGATGTCATTACTTTTTTAGTGATCTCATTATTTGATTATTAATACATCATTTGACAATATGCCATCAAGATAACAATTAGCAATAGCACCGTAAGAATGATTTCTCTGGGAAGCTTTTAAAGTGGCAGCTGAATTCTTGGATTACTTTTTTAAATATTCTATTATTTTTGTTGACTTGGAAGTTAAATCAAATCTATTTTCTGAGCAGTTTCAAGGAAAGAACCACAAACTGTTGCAATGACATTTCAGAACTGTGTGTGGCAACCGTGCAGATCAGCACTCACACCATTTCCAAGAGCTACTAAAAATAGACCGTGTGCAATTATGCAAAATGAGTGGGTAGATTTTTTTAAAGTAGGGCCATGACCTCTGAGGTTTTCTGTTGCCTTCACTACGATCTATAAACTGAACAAAATGCTGTTTTCTGTCTTATGGGTGTAGTCCATTACTCGTCTGGGACCAAGGCATTGTGTAGGAATGCAGGCATAATTCCTGTTGTTTTTAATGGCCAGTACAGGCTACTGATGCCTCCTCTCCTATGTCCCATGTCCATGGCAAACAGTTTCCTATAGTAATTCAGAATCCTGATTCCCAACAATTACAACTTGCCAGGGTTTTTTTTTTTGTGTTTGTTTTTTGTTTTTCCTGATGCAGTACTCTGTTTCAGAATCCTTCTAATCACACTGTTTGGCAATAACTAAATTATTATCAACCCCTTGGAATGCCATTGCTGGTCAAGGCCTTCCCTTTCCACTTGACTTAAACCCGACGTAGAATATGTTTTCCTTGAATTAAAGGGAGTTAACAGTGGAGTAAAGGAGACATATGTGTGAGTAAATAAAATAAGGGAAGTTCCTTCATATTTACAGTTTAATCTGATTTTACAGTTAAAACAAGAAAGGGGAGATGAAAAAGATATTCTTAATCTATGTCAACTTATGCACATACATGGAGTACAAAGCCCTTACCTCCTACTGCAACTGATATCCATGAGACCGGGGCAGATCAATGTATTTCATTCAATTACATAAGGGTACTGAGAATCATGTCTGAAATGTCATAGTCAATAGGGATTTAATGTTAACAATAAATACAAGAACTTAGTTGGTTCAAATACACAAAATAAGCTGATTTACTAGAAGTCCTGTATTTGCCATGGAGCAAATCCAAGCATAGCACTGGGATTCGTAAAGTTGTCACATAAGATATTTAAGAAAATTCTTCTATGACACCTAAAGTGAATCTCAAAAGTACAATGTCCAGCAATAGACTCCACAACTTAAAGACGGATGTGGAGAAAGTGGAGAGGACTCAACAAGGAGCCACAGAGATGATTAAAGGGTTAGAAAAATAGGAGCTAGAAAGTATTTTGCCTACATTAAAGAAGACTACCACACTTCTGAATAACAGTACTCAAGATGATGCACAGCTGCTTTCTGTCTCAAGTACGGAGTGAACAAAAGGAAATGAAGTTTGATTACAGCATAAAAGATCTAAGTTAGATATAAAAAAGGACTATTGAGAATGAGAATTATGGGATGAGAAATCTTCTCAGGCTCATTCTCTTCTTTTTTTAGAATCTGCACCTGAGAATACGCATATTGATTTTAGAGAGAGGGGAAAGGAGGGAGAGAAAAAGGGAGAGAAACATCGATGTAAGGGAGTGAAATCCACTGGCTACCTCTCATAAGTGCTCTAGCCAGGAACTGAAAATGCAACCTAGACATGTGGCCCGACCAGGGATCAAACCCACAACCATTTGGTTTACAGGATGACGCTCCTACAAACTAAGCCGCACCAGCCAGGGCCAGGCTCCTCTTCTTGCACCTGCTCATTAAATGATGCTATTTCAGGGGCTTTTCATTTTTAAAAACATTTTATTGAATTTATAGGGGTTACATTGCTAAATAAAATTCTATAATTGTCAAGTGCACAATTCTATATTGCATCATGGGGTTCTTCTTAAATTTTCTCTTCTCACTTTACATGTTCTCCTTAGTTTATTTCATTTACTCCAATTTTAATTACCCATTATGAACTGATAATTCCAAAATATAACTTCAAATGCCTCCAATCCAGACTACTTCTACCTGGACATCAGGCTTCTACCTTTAATCTGTTCCACTGCAGTAGCATCATGACTACACCCCTGCCTCTCCAGTCTTCAATCCCATCTTCTGGCCTGTAGGATGGTCTAAACCTTTCTACCTAAAAGCAAGTCTAACCATGTCATTTCCTTGCTTAAAATCTTCCAGGGGGTCTCCATCATGTACTTATTTTCCATTATTTGGCCCCTGACTTATCTAATATCACCTTCTGACACTCCCCAAATGTTATTAATTCTAATATAATTTCACCTTTTTCATCCCACTGTGCTTTTCTGTCTCTTCGGTGCTTTTTACAGTTAACCTCTACTCTTTACTCCTCCTAGAACACACCTCCGCACTTCCTTCTGTGGTCAACTTCCACTCACCATGATAGACTAGTGACCCTCTCTAAATGCTCCTGAATTTTCATGGAAACTTCCCTTGAATGCTTTACTTTTATTTTGTAGTTAGAATTCATAAGAACCTTTCCAGGCCTCAGATTCAATAGCTGATCATTTCAAACCCAGTAACTGAAAGACTAGACTCATGATGCCCATCAGGCATTCCCCGCAGCCTTTTCTCGGGCATTTGCACATTACTCTTCACTGTGGACCCGCACCTTTTCCTTGCTCTCGCTTAGACTAGCATAGTTATGTATACATGCTTAGGTACTTTGTGTACATCAACCACAACTCAATTCTTACAACATTCCTTTGAAGCAGGAAAAAGTCACCACAAACATGCAGATGATATATATGTGCATGTGTATATACACATATATATTCATTTATCATATATATACATATATATATGCCATGAACTCTAGCATACTTAACGTGCCCTCTTAAATATCTCAAAAAAACTTCAAAATCAAATTTCCAATAAGGAATTCAATTTGTGATTCTTCTCACACGCTCAATTACTTTAGTTAATATGTTTACATCTACAAAGACATCCACAAAGGATGGGCACCAGTCATATGTATAGTTTTACCATGGAGGACTTCAGTTTTTATATTGTGAGGCTTGGGAAAATCAATTAATCTCTAGACTCTGTTTTTTCTCATTTGTAAAATGGAGCTGTTAATAGAATAGTAGTATCTTCATAAGTCTGTCATGAAAGTTAATGAGATGATCTTTGTAAAGCACATATAGCTACCTCAGTGCCCAGAAAATACAAGCCAACCAATTAATTTATTCAACTTAAATATTTTTTATTTACTGATTTTAGAGAGAAAGGAAAGGAGAGAGAACCATCGATATGTTGTTATGCTTTCATTGGTTGATTCTTTTTTAAAAAATTGATGTTAGAGAGAGAAAGAAATATCAGTTTGTTGTTCTACTTATTCATGTATTCATTGGTTGATTTTTGTATGTACTCTGAAAGGGAATTGAACCCACAATGTTGGCATATTGGAACAATGCTCTAACCAACTTAGCTACCCAGCCAGTACAATTTATTCAACTATTCCAACACTGACTGCATGCCAGGTGCTATACTAAGTACTAGGGATAAAATGGTGAACGAGAATATAGGCACAGTTCTTGCTCTTGTGAAGCTGACGGTCTAATGGAAGAGGTTGACGATCCAATATCACAGAAACAAACATAAAAAAGAAAAAGGGAGGGAAGGAAGAGACGAACGTAGTGTTTTGGAACTTAAAATGGAAAGATTTGACTTGACCCTTAGGGTGATCAGAGGTGACTGTTCAGCTGGCATCTGAAGGATGCTTGCGAGTAACTTAGATGGCGTGGAAAAGCAGGATGGCGTTCCCACTGTGCAGAGGCCCACAGGGGACTGAGTCGTCACGGGTTGGGGAGACGGAAAGCAGGAGTGAGGCTGGGCGGCTGAGGGGAGCAGGATGTGAGTTGACATGGGTGTGAAATGATGTGGGTGGGGTACACGATGCAGGGCCCTGTAGCAGTTTTAAGCTTGTCTTTTTGAAAAGAATAATGGGAAGCTGCGGAAGAGCTTTTGAGTGGGGTCAGAGTATGGGGCAGCATGCAGGATCATGACAAATTTGCATTTTGAGATCATCTGGGCTACAGAAAATGGCTAAGAAGAAGGACCAGAGGACATGGAGGCATCCACAAGAGAGGATGAAAATATGGACTAGGTGGACACTGGCACAGGTAGACATCACTGCACACACATGAGAGATATTCGGGAGGGAAAATTTGCAGAAGTTGGTGATAGATTGGATACAGGCATTAAAGAGGAAAAGTGTTGAGAATGACTCTTAGGTGTCTGACACTGTTCTACTGGGACAAGCAGCATTTATATCACTTGAGCAAACTTGAAAATTCTGAAATATTTAAGAGTCAACAACAGGCCCTGGCCAGGTAGCTCAGTTGGTTAGAGCATTGTCCCAGCATGCCAAGCTTGTAGGTTTGATTCAGAGGTAGGCCACATAGAAGAGTCAACAAATGAATGCATAAATAAGTGAACAACAAATCTATGTTTCTGTCTTCTTTCCTGTCTCTCCCTGCTTCCTCTTTCTCTCTCAAATCGATTTAAAAAAAAAAGAGTCAACACTAGAATCCCATGGTTGTTAGGTTAGGTTGCTTAAACAGAAGAAAAAGCAGGCTGTACCTGAATTGTACTTGTTCAATGAACCTAATTGTTCCACTGACCAGTGAGGCATGATAACTTTTCACAATACAACACCGAGTGCAACTGGCCTGGGGACATATATCTCAGGGCTGTCAAGAATCTTATCAAAGCAAAATTAATGACATGTCTTTTCACCAACAGGAAAACAATTTACCTCACTTTTGTTGATGGTATTTGTATATTCAGAAGACTCTACTGAGCCACTGGGTGTAAGCAGTAAGTTTATCCAAAGGTTCCTAGGAATTTTTCCTTCTCCACCCATGCTGTCCGATCCATTCCTTTTGAAAACTGAGGCATTAATGCACAGCCATCTTTATGTTTCCTGTTGCAAGAATAATATCTAAAAGTCTGAGGCAAACTTTATGTTGGTTGGTCATGAATATCTGGAAGCTGAGTGAAGGACTTTTAAAGTATAATTACCATCATTTATGGAATGATTGCCATCACGATTATGGAATTCTCAGTACTCCTGAGAAGTGGGAGGCTGATGGGAATGTCATTTTCAGGGTACTATAGAGAAAGTCTTAAGTCCTATTGGCTTCTCAGCCAGGGTTTCAAGAAGGGGAAATAACTTGTTGATCTCAATAACACTGTCTCAGACCTGCAACTCAGGTATGGGTATCCCAAGACGGGCTTGATCACTATATTAAAAAGACACTGCATTTTGGACATTACCTTAAACCTAATTCAGAAGAGACTGACAAGTCATTATTTTTCAACAAGACGTTTATCTGGTAGGATAACCTGCCTTGTCTCCTAAGAGAATTTCTTCCTAGTTGGGTAAATCTACATAGGAGGCCAAATTAAGTCTCGTACTGTTGGGTGAGCATATAATGAGGAAGAAACGTCCGATTCAGTTGTTCCCTTGCTCACCAATCTTCCAGGTGCCTCTGTTGCTTTCAGGATAAAGTCCAAACCTTTATTGGCCTCTCCTTCTCCTTCCTTTTCAAATCTCACCTCAAGCATTTTGGTAGTCTGGTCACATTGAACTACTGAACATTTCCTTACTTTTAGGATAAATTCCCTTTAATTTTGACGAAATTCATATCTGTATCTCAAAGATGTCTCTTCCCTAGCGACTCAGTTTTTGAAACCAGCAAGTCATTCCCTCCTCCATGTCTCCATATCTCTATCTACACTTCACCATTATAATTATTAATTTACGTGTTCCTCTCCCACACGGTAGAAATTTAAAAAGTACTTTTAAACTGGTTGCTGGCTATGCCCATTAAAGTAGGTGGTAAAGTGGCTGTGTCAATTTCTCAATAATTCCAGAATATTCTTTTGTATAAAGTATCCCTGTTTACGCTGCATGAGGCCAGTGGTTCTCTCAGGTTTTGAATGTTGTCAGAAAAAAAAGTTTTTTAGCAATTTAGGGAGCAATGAAGAAAAGAACGTGAAAAAAAAGCTGCCGTGCATTAACATTATAATTATATATCTTCAGTCTAAATCATCAGAAAGAATGTAATTTCAGAATAATAGGTAGTCTTTTAAGTTGAACAAATTTACATTTATTAAAAAGTCTCCCTTCACCACCGAATGGTGAAAATGGCATTTGGGTCGTATTGAACCAGGCTACTGTCTCCCCCAAAACAACTGTGAGAGACTATATATTATTTTATACATTCTTCGGGTAGCATCTGAGATATTTTCATTGTAAGTTCAAATTGTAATGGATATCATTTCTGGCATGTTATAAATATCGACACAGCAAAATAAAATATCTTCTTAGAAAATCCATTCAATGTCCTCTCTATACCATAATTATTTGATAACCACCATCACTCACTGAAAATACTTTGAGTTGGAGATTTACATTATTTCTTTACTCCTATCCTACTTCCCCGCAGTTTTATAATATGATCGTTATACTCAGAAGTCTATTATCTATTTAAATTTTTTTAAATTTCCATGTCCCTAAATGTTATAAAATACCCTGAAATTATAATAGCATTATAATTATTAGTGCACACTTGGTCAAAGCAACATAAATACATTGATATAAACAGGACATAAGCATTTATGGGAAATACATTTCTTAATTAGCTGAGTTTTCTTCCAGCTAATTAATGTGCCAAGAATTTGTTTGCTGGAGTGAGAAAGGGATTGTCATCATTGTATTCCCTTTTATTCTTTTGAATATGTGCTGAGAACATTTGGTCACAAGAAATTACGGATGACAGGAATAGTAGTGGTTTGTCTTAGCTATGTAATAAAATTCTTTGAACTCCTTCCAAGTTATGTGCAAAAAACCCTTAGTGATTTATTGTTGAAAATTATTTTTAATGATCAACTAATCTTCAACTAGGCCCTTCTTCAGTTTTGTTGAGGGAAAGCTGGAGACTATTAGAGCTGCTGCAGGGCTGCTTCCGAGCGATTAGCGACATTTACTCTGTTTGTCTCTGGGGCCAACTTTCCCATTCTGGGGCAGGGTAACACATTAGGGGTGAGTGAAAGGTTCCCCTTCTTTTGGTGAAGTAGGAGAAGGGGGATTGTGAAAGGGGAGATGGGGAATTCTTTGTATTCCTCCAGAGCTAAACATACCCCGCTGAAGAGCGCTGGACTAGCCCTGAAAGTACTAATTTTCTTTGAAGCAGTTGTATTCCAATCCCAGATGTACCCTGAATCTCAAGCATATGGGAGAGTCACCCTGATCACAACTTTGGGGAGGTGGGTTCTTTTGTAGAGACCAATCTCATGACTTATATCGATTCCATAGCTTTAGTTTCTGACCTAGACATGACCTTCAAATTTAGGCAGAAGGAAGTTACTTAAGTTGGAATCAAAGCCCCCTATGAAGTGAGTGTGTGAAGCTGTGTAGGAAATCCTGCTCTAGGGTGTTACTTCGTAGCCCTGGACCTCATGGCCTTGGTACCTTTCTCCCTTCCGTGCCTGGTCCTCCTGAAGGTGCCTGGTTTGCACTGTGAATTTATGAAAGAAGTGGATGACCGTCAAATCTGCGGCAAGTGAACAGAACCTAGGTAATCGACCTATCGGGGAAATAAATCTGTGAACCAAACAGTCTATGAAAATGGAATGGTTGGGATGGATAGCCTACAGAAATCAGTAATGAGTGTGTGGTTTTAATAATTCAGTTTTCAATAAAAAATGGGTATAAAACCCCTACTCCACTGTTGTCATTCTTTGCAGCCTATATAAAAATTCATACTGTAGAAAGAATCTATTTTTGTACAACTCAAAAAGGAGGCATTTTACTTTTTATTTCATCTCTCTGAGACTACAGTGACCTAACTTCTATTTGCAATTAATTAGAATATGAAGAAACTCCAATCACAAAATGGTTAGCTATCATTAGATTTGGAATAAAAAAATTTAATTAAAAGCATAACTTCACAGATAAAGCAATGTTTCCTTTAATGGCCTAGTAGTTTTAATTGGAATTGTTTTTATTCACCAGTTTTAATTTTTAAAAATCTCAAAACAACCTTCTTACAACTGTATACTCTATGGAAATGCCTTACATTGAATAACATGCAGGTATTAATCAACACTTTAAAGCTTCCATATTTCTGTTCTAGTAGTTTATTAAGTATAATTCTTATCCATGTTTCAGTCTTCTGTTGAAAGTTAAAGGTTGTGTATAGTCAGTACTTGCAAATTTGCACATTCATTCACTGATTCATCCAACAAACCCTTACTGATTTTGTCTATTTTGTCACAGTCACTGTTGCTAGATGTTGAAAGTATAATACTCAACAAAACCAGAAATGGTTCCTGCCCTCCTGAAGCTATTAGTTTATTGAGGGAACATGCAATAATCAAGTAATCAATGACATGTGTACAGACTGCAACTGTGACACGTTCTGTGAAGGAGAGTTAAAAAATGCTAGGAATATCTGAGGCAGGATGTTTGAATGTCGAGGTGGAGGTGGGGGGTGGGTTGGTGTTCAGGGAAAGCTGCCCTGAGGATGTAATCTAAGCATGAACAAGGAGGGGGAGGAAAGAGCCTTGCACAAATGGAATAGCTGGTGCGAAGGCCAGGCAGGGACCAACTGAAAGTGAAGGACAGAAGGAGTGTTGGAGGAAGGGGGGAACCAGGCATGAGATGAGGCTGGAGTGCCAGACCTTGCCAGGCTCAGCAGGCAAAAAGTGTTTTGATATGGAGACCAACAGAAAATAACTGGAACCTTTGCAGGGTTTTAAGTGTAGGTGGGGTGAAAGGACCAGAGTTGGATTTTGAAAAGATTACTGGCTTCACTGTAGGAATGGATTAGAGGGCAGAGCCAGAATGCAGGGTCTATTGAGATAGATGCTTCCTTGAACATATGCATGTAAACTTAAGCTTTTGAAAAGCAAATGTTTTAAAGGGATTGGCATTTTCTAAGAAAAGAAACAACTGGTATTTATCTTTCAAGCCTTTTGTATGTATTTGGGGTGGGGGAGGGAGACAGGGCAAAATTAGTTCACAGTTAAGTGGAGAAAAAGAAGAATGAACAGTACTCCTTCCCAGAAGTCCTGGGAAAAATATGTCATTGATTATCAAAGTTAACTTTTCCGCCCACAATGAAAAGCTTTACTGGAGATTTTTGGATTATACATTCAATACAAATTATATTCTCAACATAAGACAGTACAGAAAGTATGTTAATAAAGTTTTTTAGAAGCTGAAATTCTACTACCGAGGAAATTGTCACCATTCTGATGAATAATATCCTTGTAAACTACCTTCCACGCTTTTATTCACAAACGAACTTACGTATATACTCGAGGACCACTGCTGTTTCTTGCTCGACAATAAGCCTTGGACTTATGTAAGGCCACATCAACCTTTTTTTAATAAAGATTTTATTTATTTACTTCCAGAGAGAGGGGAAGGGAGGGTGCGAGAGAAAGAGAAACATCAAAAGCACCCCAACCAGGGATGATCCCTAATACAGACATGTGCCCCAACTAGGCATCAAACTGGTGACTTTTCAGTTTGGTGTATGAAGCCCAATCAACTGAGCCATGCCAGTTAGGACAGCTGCATCAACCTTTTCTTTTTATTATTTTTAAATATATTTTACTGATTATGCTATTACAGTTGTCCCATTCCCCCCATTCATTCCCCTCCACCC
>PVKM010040140.1:0-13542 GCA_004027735.1 Carollia perspicillata | reverse complement strand
AAGGCTCTACCAAAAGAATCACATAATTAGCAAGTGACAGAGCTAAGAAAATCTTGAAACACCTGTCTTTCAAACTAAGGCTTTTGTCTTACTACCCCATTCTGTGCGTGCTGGAAATCCCAGTGCCTAGCCAAGAGTTTCCTTTTCTGCAGAGGAGTTACTTAAAGGAAAGCATCCAGAACACTTGAGCTGGTGTGAAATGAGGGTCTTCTGTGTATCTAAGCCCAGCCAGTTCTTTAGAGGAGCACTCACAAGACCTAACTTTGTAACCCACTGCTTCTCACGATTTACTCGTGATACTCCATTATAAAAGCAGTCTGGAGCCATGTGGGTTTGAGAAGTACTGGTTTTAAACTTGAATTCTTTTAACTATAGGGCATTTCAATCTATTATTCATCTCTCAGAGGGAATAGACTATGATTTCCAAAACTTATTTTCCCAGATTGTGATGTTTTGGGTAAAAAAAGGCAATTTAGGAAATTCTGCCCAATAATGAAAGGAAGAGTGGAGGACAGGTCTGGCTTTTTGCTCTCGGTGAAGTGTGAGCCGGTCTCCAGGGTTGAAAGATGATCTGAAGGGGGAGGTGGCAACTCGCTCCCCTGCTGAGAGGCATTTGCTGGCTTTGGTGACTGTCCAGGGCAGAGATGGGTGTTTAAAAGTGATTTTTAAAGGATAGAAAATTAGAATCAGGTCAATAAATAATTTGTTTAGCATCTTAATAAGATTTACACACAAAGCCAGATATCTGTTTTTGTAAACCGCAAGACCATGTTTGAGTGCTTGGAAGTATTCCCTGATGTGCTAGTGACTTTCCAAATGAAATTCCAGTAAAATGGGGAAAAGGCATGTAATGACCAAAAGTTCAGGGAGAGATTTTGATATTTGAAACTGTCAGATTTGCCAATATTAATAGCTATCAATTGGTAATAAGAAATGTGAATCTTATTTTCTAACTTTTCATCACATAAATGATTAAAAATGCCTCAAACACATATTAATTTGCTTTTTCATTTCCTTCAGGCTAACGACAACCAGAGACAGAGACCAGAAATATCACTAGAAAGACTAGGACGACAATCTGTTTATTCAACAACATTTTGCACTGGCTTTCTTTTAGATGCTGGGGACTCAGCGGTGATAAAATACAACCTATGCTTCCATTGTATGCTTCCAGGCGATTCATGCATTCGTTAAACATTCAGAAAACTAACAAGCAGCTCCTTTGTGTAAACCACTGCACTCGGTATTATGGGTAAGAAGAGAAAGAAAACAAATGGTCGTCATAGAGGAGCCCACACTAAAGCGCAGGAGGCAGACGAGAAAAGGGTTAAGTACTAAATGGTGGCCCCGTCACCCCAGCCAGTTCTAACCATAGTCACTCTTCTCCTGCTCAGTGATCGGGCCCTCCATGCAACCACCTGCTCGGACTAAATATCTTAGGGTGCTTGACTACTCTCTTTTTCTTATAATCCACATCCAAATCATTAGCAGACCCCATTTTCATACATATATATATATTTCATATATATATATTTTTCATATATATATATATCAATGGATTGAGTGCAGGCCTGTGAACCAAAGGGTCACTGGTTTGATTCCCAGTCAGGGAACACGCCTGAGTTGCAAGCCAGGTCCTCAGAAGGTGCCGCGTGAGAGGCAACCACACATTGATGTTTCTCTCCCTCTCTTTCTCCTTCCCTTCCCCTCTCTCTAAAAATAAATAAATAAAATATTTTTTGAAATATCTAATTACTCCTCATTCACATCTACTACTGTCAACATGATAGGAGCCTCTATTAGTGTCCTACCTGGTCTGTCCGCTTCCAGTCATTCCTCCTTAGCATCTGTTCTCAGTGGCGCATCCAGAGTGGGAGCAGGATATTATTTCACTGCTCAAAGCCTTCCTTTAGTCTTCCTCAAAGCATTTATAACAACCTTCTATGCTTCATATGTTTATCTGTTTATTTGGGGGTTGTCAGTCCCCCTCCTTTTGAGTATGCATATTTTTTAAGAAAAGTAAGTGGGTCTTTTTAAATATGTAAACCTCGATTTAGTTTATTCTGTATAGTAAATTGCACGGTTTGGTAAATATTTATATGGTGTAGACAGTAGTAGTGTCACAGATGGGGGATTGATCACTTTGCTTTAGGTTCAGATGATGCAAAGATCAGGGAAGGTTTTACAAAGGAATCCAAGCTTGTTTAAGATGCTGTCATCTGCCTTCCACTCTACCCTCTCCATACAAATCAACAATAACCTCCGAATGGATAAAACATTCCCTCATCACTCATCCTAAACAGCCTCTCCTTCAAGACATCTTTCTTGATTTTTTTGTTCATGTATCTAATAAAAATTTGAGTGCCCTCTGTATGTTGACCATAAAGATTATGGATAAGACCATTAGAATATAGTAAGGTAAGGGCCATGAGAAGGCAGGTAAAGAGGACCAGGGGTCTTTGAGTCTTCTTTCTCCCCTCCTTCTCATCTGTATTCTGCTTTCTGCCAAACGTTTCGTATTTCTCCAATAGACTTGCAGTCCCCATTTCCAGCAAAGTCTTATGTGGGTAGCGTTTCAGTTTTAAATTTACCTACACTATACACCCCTGCTTAGCTCACTCTATTTCAGCTGTCTATACTGAAGATCATGAACTGACTATATAGGCTCTGTTCTCTTGTTCTTAGTTCTCACCAACCAGAGGTTGGAGCTGGGACCATTTGGCTTCCCTCACCAGTTGTGTGGTGTGATGAGCACAGCGACAACACCTGACAATAATTGTGGTGGCAGACAAATACGAGAAAGGCAAGGCAGACCAGTAAATAGTGAAGCCAGCTGGCGAGGGTGTGCATGAGAAGTAGGGGCTGCTGTGAAGCCCAGACTCTGTGCTCAGGGACCACAGACAGATTCAGGAGTGTTGTTGTCCCAGGGGGAATGTAGGCCCGGGTGGAGAGAAAACCTTTGTTCCCCTTTCTCTAAGTGGAGGGGACCTCCTGGCTTCTCCCCAACCTCTCACCTACTCCTACCCAGAGCTGAAGGACTAATCTCTGTCCTTTATCAAATTGGAGGAGAACCTGGACATCATAGCCCAGTATCTTTCTTATTCTTTCTCGCTGACCTTTGCCTGGGTGAGAAGCTGTGTGCTTCAGTCTGCTTCACTGTGTGGTGTTGGAGCCAGGCCCCCACACGGGAAGGTGTGCAGAAGCCCAGCAGTACCTGTGGCTGGGTGAATGGACCTTTCTCTGGCGTTCGATAGCAAGAAGCCCCTCGCTTCTGCTCACCTGAGCTTATCTTTCATCATAGACTTAGTCAGCAGTAAATGAGATATTTTGATCTTCGCTGGCCTTAATCTTTCTTTCCTCCTTTTTCAAATTATTTATTAAGTGAAAACAAAACAAAACAAGACCCAGGGGTGTGATTTATTGGTCCTGCAATAAATCACAACCAACCTTACTTGATATTCTAATTTTTAAAGAGAAACCAGGATTTTTTTATACAAAAAAAATTTATTTAGAATTTTTTATAAGAAAAAATGTATGATTCTGAAACATTGGCCAAAAAAATTCACGTATTTTTTAAAAATCTTAGTTTTCAAATGAAGAACTTGTAGGCCAATTTTCACAAGAAGCCACTGACTTGTAATTGTTTGGGGTCAGTATAAGTGTCTAAGATTCTGTCCCAATCCCTTCTGTTGACCTCAGTTCTCACGTAGAGTGGGAGCCTCGATCCTCGCTTTAGCTGACTAGTCTATATTCCTGATATCTCAACTACCCAGCCTTCCCTTTCCAGCATCTTCTCCTGCAGGCTGGCCCTATTCTCTTTACCCTCTTTCTCTTCCTACATACAAATTATAGCTCTTTTTAAATTTAGCACACTGCCCCACAGCCTCCAGAATTACTGCTCTTTAGAAATCTCTATGGTCTTTCCTTATCCACCAGGTCTGACCTCTTGGATCATTGACCAAACCTCATTAACCCTTAATCATAAAGATTTATATAATTGGTGATCTTCACTCCTTTCCCATAGGAGGGGAAAGCCAATTTAACCAACTTTTTCTCCATTCCCAGATTATTTCTCCCTCCCAATTTACATTGACTGAGATCCCAAAATGCATGGTATTGACACGCACACTGTGGAATTTGGGTAAATTCTATTTCTTCTTTTCTCCTCCTTTCCTACTTGGTATGTGGCCACTGATCAGATTTTTTCCCCTCTGTTACTCAAGTAGGTAATCTAATACAAGGTATTGGGTTAGCAATAAAATTTGTATGTTTTTTCCATAAAATAAAAGGCATATTTTTCATTTTCACTAATAACTTCATTGATTTGGATATTTTGAGTATGGTGACTATGTCCCGCATGGGTATAATGTTGATTGTTCTCAATTAATGTCTCAGTTTGATCGCTATTAACTTCAGCTGGTCTCCCTGACCATGGAACATTGTCCAGCAAGAAACGTTCAGCAAGAAATCTCCAGCACAAAACTTTGCAAACCACTTTAGAATATCCAGTCAGTCATGGCATCTTCTCCATATATGGCACAAATCATTTTTTTTGTGTTCCAGTTGCATGCTTACCTTTCCTGAAATAATAAAGCATAATAAGTCAAAAATGTTGCATGTTTTTCCATCTTCAATATTGAAATGGCTATGCAAAAACTGATGAATTTTGTTTTTTTTTTAATGCACACTGGTATAACAGCTGTCACAATACAATCTAATACAATTGTTCTGAATGAAGTTAAAAACAACTAAGTGCTACTAGAGCTGCCGTACAGAAAAAAAACAAATGAACTTTTTGGCCAACCCAGAACTTTAGACTTCGTTTTCCCATTCCGTTTGTGCATCCTCCATTCTTCTTGCTTTCTTTCAAGTCGCTGGCTACATTGACAGTCTCTTTCCCTAGGTCCTCATTTAGCTTGTCTGATAGCAGCTCCCAGAAGGACAATCTGAATTAATTTGGTTTAATTGTGGGTTATTTTCCAAAGCTTGGACTGGTCTATAAGACAACATTTTAGCCTCCCCTGGGACCACCCATTTAGTCTTCAACCCAGCTCCTTGGACTTTTTTCCAGCCATCTGTTTTACTTGGGTAAAGAAAGTCAGTTTTAATGTCTACATGTTTTTCCTTTCATCTATAGTTTTGGCACCTTTAGTTAATTCAGAGTGAGCTCCAGAAAGGAAACATTCACCATCCCTCAGCAGCTGTTCAGTCCTGGAGGAGGAAGTGGAGAGTCTTATTCCCCTTCCCATTGGCCTGCTCTCCCTTATTCTGGCCGTAGTTATTCCATCATCCCTGCACTCCAGCCCGCCTGACACCTGGATGCACTGATTTTTGCTTTGGAGTGGGAATAATAGCTTTGGAGCTCAATTCTTGTCAATTCATTTTTCAATGTGTATGAGTTCTGAATCCCAGTATGTTGTCCAAGGCTCAGAACCAGAACCTAAGGCTCCACCTTTGACTCCACCAGTCATCAAGTAAGCTGAACCATCAAGCTGGACCTCACTTCCCCCATGTGTGAAATGAGGGTATTTATCTGCAACAGAGATCCTAAATTCAAAAGTCTTTAGATACCTACAGATCAAAGAAAGGAGAACCTGCTAAATAGAGAGGCTGTCTGCCATAAGATAACTGGGTGTGACAGGCTTTTAAAGCTGAAAGGCATGCCCTACCTAAAGGCGTTTGCTGGCTCAGTTAATCTACCTGCAAGCTTCTTGGCTGAAGACTGAGTCTGGCTGGCAGTGTGTGAGCTGTGTGATAACTTAAGCCCTGACATTCTGTAAACCCTGAGTCCCTCTGTGTTACAGCTCTTTCCTCTGAATAATTTTCCCTTAAGTAATATTAAAAGCAGATATTATGCATAATGTGATGGAAGATGGGTTATAATTTTCTCAATCACGCTAGCCAGCCTTTTGCTCAGAGGTAGAGAACACATTAGCTTGGAGCTGATATATTCATAGGCAGCAATCACTTGACTGGGAGCAGAGATATAAACACATTGCAGAAAAGGTATAACAAAATTCTGTGGCTTAAAAAATACAGATTCTTAAAATACTGTTGGCTGAGCAGAGCTGGAATTCGTAAAAGCCTGGATAAAATGTGCAAAAGTGACAATGACTTCAAGAAGATGAATGTCAGCACGTACTTTACCTTAACCTTCCCAGTTATTAGTAGCTCTCTGATGGTCTGGAAAGGGCTTGCTGGCAGGAAAGGCACATGAAGAACATACAGAGTGTTTGTTGTATACCCGGTCTCAACCTTGGGCCCAAGTGTTTTGGGAGCAAGCCAGTCGGCTCTAACACAATGTGCTGAGCTGTAGCCACGTTGACATGAAGGTATGTTTGGGAACAGTAGCTAAGGTGGTAAGTATGAATAAAGATCAATGCTCTTAAAAGCCAAACCTCAAGAATCATGTGGTCAGTACAGGAATCTACACCAACGATTCTACCGTAAATATTTACATTATGCTGGACAGTGTTCAACAGCAACATCTAATGGCAGCAAGCAAAGGTAGCAGTAATGGACAGATTTCACTCTCTCATTCTCTCATTACCTTGCATTTGGAAGGACAACTAATTAGCCACCACTGAAAATGCATAAATCCAGATATTCTTGGAAAACTTAGATTGCCAAATGACTCCAGAAGGGGGGAAAAAACCCAGAGATTTTGTGATAATATGGAAATGGTGGCTTTTGAGCAAAAAGTTAAAAGCTGAAAGACATTGCATCAGTTAGTCGTTGCCACAATAATGTGGTATAGCAAATAATCATGGTTTTTCAGTAGCATTTAGACATAAGCATTCTCCCAGATCTATGAGCTCACTAGACTGCAGCTGATCTAGGCCGAGCTCAGCTGGGCCACTCTGCTTCTCACTGCAGATCTCCGGATCAGTACTGCAGCTCTGTTCTACGTATCTCTCGTCCTTCCTGGACCATCAGACTGGGCCAAGTTCTTCCAACAGTAGTGGTAGAGGTGCCAGAGGCAATATTCAAATGCACACGTACATTTTATGCCCTTCCTTGTGTCACTTTTTGTAACATGCTATTAGCCAAGGAAGCTGCATGGCTGAGCTCAAAATGAAGGGCCAAGAGGGCATATTCTTTCACTAGAGGAACAAAAATTGATAGGGCGAAGGCATGAAGACTCAAGGCCAATAACTGAATCTACAACAGATGTGAACATATTTTTTATCCTGAATTGAGGAAAAGGGTTTATCAGATAATTATAGATTTGGATGAGCTTCAAGGTTTTATATATTGCCTGTGAAATAAAACACATTGCTTTTTGCCATAGTGATATGTGGTTGAAAAATATATAAATGATCCTCTGTGAGATGTGTATTCATGTGCATATATACCAACTTGCTTATATCAAATGTAAGGTGAATTCTATGACTGAGACTAACTGGTCACCATGCTTCCACTTTAATATGTAGAATTGTTACTAGAAGTTGGATGCATAGCCAGGAACTAGATGTTCTAGTCTCCCTTGCATGTAGGTGATGCCAAACAACTAGTCCTTGCCAATGGAGTGGGGTGTACCAGGGCTCAGGCCAGGTTAATTGAGAAGTGAATACCCCTTTGCCACCTGCTCTTCCCCATCTTCCCAGTGAATGCAAAAGGTTCTGAGCCCCCATCCAACAAGTTAATCTCAAGATGGAACAACTGTAGGTTTCTGGGTGCTGTTGAAGCGCACTTGCCTAACAGGAACACTTACATACTGTTACATGACTAAGAAATGAACTTCCATTGTGTTTGCGTTGTGCCACAAATTGGGGTAAGAATTACTTACTGCAATTTAAAAAAAAAGAAGCTGCTGAAGCTCCTCCTCTCACTGTAAGAATTTATAGAGAAGGATAATATAATCAGAGAGAACCTTTATTGCACATCTACCATGTGCAAGGCTCACAGCTAAATATATCATACAGTTAAATATTTATGACTTTCGATCTGGTTTAATGAGTCATGGGATGGATGTAAAAAGAAGCTGATTCTTCCCTCATCTGCTGCATTGATCTGTGCAAGCACAGATGAATTCGGAATAGTAAAAGCCCTCTGTTCTGATGCGGGAAAGACATACACGAAGACTGTTGAGCCATGTTATACAAGTCACTAATACTGTCACATTGCAATCGTGGGACACTGGTGACATGTAGCTGCCTCCCTGTTAGAATACACGGATCCCACTTAGTTCCTTTATGGGCAGTTATTTTGTGACCCCTTTTTAATTCAACCATCTCATTTCACAATGAAGAAAGCATCTCTTTGTGGGGATCATTTTAGGGGAGGAAAAGCAGGGTGAGATGAACTGGCTCCAGTAACAGCAAACTGGCAGCAGAGTTGGGGCTGGAAACCCAGCCCATTGCTCTTTCTACCATATCGTACTCCGGGGGTCTCTGAAGGTGGAATCTAGTGTATTAGAGGGTGGAGTGGGGGGCTGCTCCCACTTGAAGGGATCTCACCAGAGACATTCAGTGAAGTCCCTTTCCCAATGTCACAGTGCTGATGACAGGACAAAAGGAACTGTTCGTGTAAAGATTTCTACCTCCCACCTAGTATCTAACAGTGTAAAACGTAGTACTTAGGAATTGAATTGGGTGAGATTGAATGCAAAAAAATAGTATTTAGGAATTTAATTGAGTCTCAGTGAATACCCTCTGGGAGGTTGTCTTATCACTACATTTTCTTCCCACTCCTCCTTTCCATTTGGTTACATGCAGTCCAGACAAATACATTAATCAGATGGGCAGGGTTACACATTGTTTTCACAGGAAATCCTCCCTTCCTCCTTCAGTTTACCTAAAAGGACGGGAAACAGGGAGGGGGGTTTGCCAGTGTATACACACACATGTCTATGTATATATTTATACACCACACATATCCATGCACATATGTGTCTGTAAAACAATATATGCTCACTGCAGCATCTGGCTTTCTGTGAAGTCTTGACCTCTGCCCCCTTACAGCTGTGTTGGCTCAGAGTTTAGAGTGAGACTTGCAAGACTCCCTGAGCAACATATGTTTCTAAGCAGACCCCTAGTTCTCTCTTCTTCCTCCTCCTCTTCTTCTTCGTCTTCTTCTTCTTCTTCTTCCTCTTCCTCTTCCTCTTCTTTCCCTTTTTCTCCTTCTTCTTTTGAAGAGGAAGTCATAAAAGGTTACTACCTAGGACCTTTTACTGGTGGCCTGCTTTCCCAAAGAATTTCTCACGGTCGAAGGAACCATCCACTAGACAGAGTTGGTGTGAAAAATCATGCTGTGCAATCTCCCTCCCTCCTCCTCCACCCCCCCTCCAGCTTTCCCACAAAAGTGTTGGTAATGTCTTACTTTTTAAGTGCTTCTTTACTTCACGTGGATTGCTTTGTCAAAGGTTGGCAATTTAGGACAAGAGTGACCTCATAACCTCATAAATTCAAAGTAGCAGATTGAAAGAACTCAGTGGCAATCCAAGATGCTCTGATTGGTCTTCAACACCTTGGCCCTGCCACTTCCACACACGCTGCCCTTTCAGGCCTGGGTGGGGCCTGGTGGGTTTTGGGAGGCCCCCCCTCATTTGAAATGGTCTGCTAGTGTTATGTGGCATAGCTCCTGCACGTGAGGTGGGGCTCAGCCAGCTATGAAAAACCAGGCACTCCGATTCCTATTGTGTTTTTGTTTGGGAGAACATCGTGCATTTGCTGGTATAAATGGCCACATGATAGTATAATTTTTTTAAGTTAAAAATACATTTAAGACTGTTTTTAGGAAGGCACAGCTAGCCTTCCCAGTTTTTATAAAGTTGGTGAGTTTCCTTAGCATTGCTTGATGCCATTTAAGTCCACCAGCCCAGAGCTAGGTCACAATTTCAGGGGAAAGGAAGGAAATTCATCAGTACTGTATGGATTTCACACATTAAATCGACTTTGTTTCTCTACTTTGAACTTCTCTGTCTTCCCTAGCTCAGTAAACCACTTGGAGGGTTTCTTGATTTCCCTTTCTCTTAGAAACCACATCAATTCATTAAAGTGGCTTTAACTGCAAAGCACACAAAGACTCCAGTGACTTCTTATCGATGCTTTCACTTCCACCTCTTTTATCATAGCTGTGGAGAAAGAGTGAGGAAAAGCGTGAAAAATAGCATTTAGCTTAGACTTACTGTTGTCATGTCACAACTAATCTTGCTTCCAAATTACCCTCTTGAAATTCTTCAAACGGTGGCCTGGGGGACCTTTTTTAAAATACAAGGCAGACCATACTCTCCTCTCTGCAGAATCATCCAGTGGTTCCTTATGTCATTCACTGCAGCACCCGTGTCCAGCTCATGGCACGGAAAGCTGTGGATGACCGAGCCCCCATTTCCTCTTTCACCTTAACTCCCAGGTGTCCGGAGGACGTCATTCCTCTCTTGCTTAACATAGAATCCGACACTATTAAAATATTACCTTGCCAGACAGGCCGTCTCTGACCCACTGATGTAGGTCCCATACCTGCACTCTTTACCCTCCATCCTGCCTATTTTTTGTAGCACTTGACATCACCTGACATATCATACATTCAATTGCCCACCTCATTTATCATTTTTTTCTCCTCTCACTAAGAAAGTATATTTTACTGCTTTACAGCCAGTTCTTTGTGTACGAACTGGTTCATAGCATATGTTCAGTGAACATGTACAGAATGGATGAGTGCGTTGGTTGGGCTGGGTCGGGTAAGTGGGGACTCACAGGGCCGATGGCACAGCTTTCAGGAAAACATGCGGGATGCACCTTAGCATGTTCTAGAGAGTAAAGAAGGTAAATCCATGGCTTAAATGAGACCTGGGGGGCGGTCAAACATGGTAAAAGAGAACCAAATTATGTTACCAATCCAAGGACTTCAAGGTAGGCACCAGAATATAGGGAAAAACCTACCTGAAGCTGAGCTGACTTTCATTGAGCACTTAATATACACTTGTATTAGTTTCCTGGGGCTGCCACAAAAAATTTCCACTAACTTGGTGGTTTAAAAAACAACACTTTAGTCTTTCACAAAGAGGCTAGAAATCTGAAATCAAGGTGTTGGCAAGGCTATGCTTCCTCTAAATGCCCCAAAGAAAAATCCTACCTTTCCTTGTCCAGCTTCTGGGGGCCACAGGCACTGTGGCAGCATAATTCTAACTTCTACCTCCGTCTTCACACAGCCTTCTTCATTCGTCTCTGTGTGTCCTCTTCTTGTAAGGACACTAGTCATTGGATTTAGGGCCCACCCTAACCCAGTGTGATCTCATCAGAATGTAATTACATCCTTAAAGACCCTGTTTGCAAACGAGGTCATAGTCTGATGTTCTAGGCGGTCATGAACTGGGGAGGGCGCACTCTTCAAATCACTATAATACTCAAACCCTTTATTTGATTTATATCCTCACAGCAACTCTCAGAGATGGGCAGTATGATCAGCAACATTTTACAGACACGGAAACTGAGGCTAGTAAATCGTCTAAGTCCATACAGCTAGAAAGTAGATTCAAACCTAAATGTCTCTGACTCCACCACACATTTAGTTTGAGCTTTGGACTGTACCATGTTGACTCCAAACCTTACCACAATAATATGTTCAGAAGATGTTGGATGGTTAGGAAAGTACTTATCATGTAACCCTGTATTTAAAACCACGAAACTGGGTTAACTTGAAAACACCGCCAACACTTGTAGCAGCTCACAGCACTTTTGCAGGTTACCGAACAAAGGCCCAAGTGTCAGGAAGATGGGAGAGATTCTATCCCAAGATTTGCCAGACCCGAGATCACTTCCTAGGGGAACAGGTGCTGGGAGTGTGGGAGAGAGGAGAAGAATTAAAGCAGTTCCCCACGGGACACCGAGGAACCACTGCAAGAACAACCTTTCCTTGGACTGGGCGTGAAATAAAAAGCAGTTGTCAAAGGACATGGGACCACCTTGGGATCTGCTTTAGGCTGGAAGGCATATGAAAGGAGAAACAAAGATGCTGCAGCACAGAAACTGTCTTGGGTCTGCTCAGAATGACACAATCACTGTGTATGGATTTATTTGTAGTGAGCAGATGGGAAAATTATACCTTATCGTGCTTTTCCCTCCCTTGGTCTTTATAAATAATGTGCAATGCAAGTACAAGCAACATTTTTTCATGATTTCCCCTGTGAAATACTCTACAACGTTTCAGCCTGAAAAAAAATGTATTTACTTCTGTTACCTAAACTCTCTCCTTGGTTTGCATTAGCTTTTACCAAGCCTCTGGCCTAGAGTTATCATTGGTTGAAAGCCAGCTGGTCAACCAGAACTTGAAGCGTTTGTCTCCGTATGGTTTTCCCTTTCTAGGAATTTAAGCACAAAGTGAGGCATTTCAGTGTTCCGCGATGGCGTCTCTTTCTTTCTGCGGCTTCTCTTTTCTCTGCCCTTTTACTCTTCTTCCCCTATCACACCCCTGTCTTCTCCTCCTCCTCTTCCTTCCTTTCTCCTCTTTTCTCATTTTTTTCTTTCTCTTTTCTGTTCTCCCTCTCACCCCTGTCCCATCCCCCTGTATCTCTCTCCTCTCTCTCCAGCCTTTCTTCATCATTTTGATATTTGTCAGATCCTTGTGGCCTTATGAAGTAAGCTAAGCAATTAGGTTTTTTTTTTCTTTTTCTAACGTCTTAAAAAATAATTTCCGCCAACTCCCTAGCTTCCAGTGTGCATTGGTGCCAAGACCGTCCAGAATGTTTACTCTGCTGATAAAATTAATTGTGGCTTTCAGACACACAAATTCTCTCGAATTCCTTCCCAACTCTTCTGGACTCTGGGACAGGCTTATACCCGTCCTTGCTTCCCTCTGTGGTATTTCAGAGCAGGCATGTTCCTCTCTTCTTGCTTCCTCTATCACCCCCTCTTTCACTATTGCTTGTGTCAGTTAGCCTTGGTAAAATTAGTTTTGTTACATGTCATTTTACTTAAAGTCACAGAACCTATCTACAGTGTTAAGTGAGGACTTACTGTAATTTTAGAGACTTATTTTTTAAAAGACAGACTTTGGGGCCTGTTCACACTAAGGTCAACTCTTGCATCGTCTTCATATATAATTTTGGGCAAAGAAATTCAGAATTACTAATACTCAGAAGCACCAAACTAAAGCCTCAAGCTGTAAAGAAGGGGAAAAATGCACTGGAGTTGACTATTTAAGTCAAAGAAGGTAAATGACTCATTATTCAAACAAACAAATATAAGTTTCAAATGAAAAATTTGTTTCAAAAATAAATTGAAATAAGGTTTTCTGGTTAACCTTTAGTTCATTAAGAAATGTAGATAAATGGGGCTGTCTATCTGAAAGCATTTTGTCTTTCACAAATCTCTTTCCAAGGTGATATTTTGAGACTAAATGAGAATAAATGTAAATTAATGCATAAGGAGTTGTAATGAAAATATTTTCCTTACACAAGTGAGTTGATTCTCAACATGTCTTCTTACCCTACTTCCTGAATCGCAGCCAGTAATCTTAGACCAAAGCAGTTCCCTCCCCTCCAATCCTAGCCACACTGTCTCAGGGGTGTCCAACCTTTTGGCACCCCTGGGCCACACTGGG
>PVKM010040139.1:0-13534 GCA_004027735.1 Carollia perspicillata | reverse complement strand
CTATATTTTTTAATGTTTCAAAATGAAGTACTGTTTTAAAACATGGTATCTTGCCACCTCACCTCTGCCAGATACCCAAGCTGCAAAATTGTAGTGGGCTTGAAAATCAAGTCACATTATTTAAGTGGTAGTTGTTGTGTATGTAATCGCATTAAACAAATGCATAATTTGCATAGGTTGGTATGTAAATGAAAGACCACACAAGACTGAGTGAAACTACTAAGAGTTGTAAAGAAAATGCAGTTTTTAGTGAGAAGGGATCCTAGAGACTTTCTTCTCACACTATGTTCAGCCATTCAACAAAAACTGAACTTTTAACACATCTATTAATGGTTAACAGAGTACCAGTGTACTTTATAATGTGACTTGATAGTGATATGTGCACCCATAAACATCGGTGGCACAAAATTGCATTATTTCAACCTAATGAGTACTTCCCTAATTAAGGTAGGATAACACTAGAAAAATGTAACTCATCATCACTTATTGTTTAATAAGTGCATCACTTACGCTTAAACAATTAAGCATCTGCCTATGAGTGACATTTATGTTCTCTAGAGGGGACCCTGCTCCATAAGAACTGAAGTAATAGGTAGCTAAGGGAAAAAAAAACAACACCACCTCCTAGTTAGCTACTAAGGAAGTGGAATTGGAGCATCATAAATTAAACTCATGTAGCAATAGACATCTGGTGTGGAATAAAAACCAAGGCATCGGAAGTGATCCTCACAAAGCATCTTTTGTTCGGTGACGATCTCTGTTCTTGTTGATTTTTTATAATTAAGTTCTCGGGGATCTGGGGAGTGGTGAGGGGAAAGCATTTGTGGAGTGCTTTCTAAGTGCCTGTCACTGCGCCGGAAGCCACACCGTTGCCCGAGGGGTAGGGATTGTCCTCCTGTCCTACGGAAGATGACTTGAGAAGGGTTTGCCTGAGGTGGCCCTGCTAATAAGTAACAGACTCAGAATTAAACCAAAGTCCGTCTGCAAAGCCCATGCTTTTTCCACAGTAATATGCTCCTTTCCCAAAAAAGACTCTTAGTGCTTTTTTGGGGGGGAGGTTGTTTTTGGTTTTTTGGAGGGGGACACTAAACATTAGCTTGATATAAGAGATGAGCAAAATTCAGTGTAGCCTTAAATGAAAATGTTACCAAATAAAATTGCATTATTTTAGCTAGGTAAGTTGCCATAATATGAAAGATGAAATTCTCATGTCTGCCTTCCTAACACTCTGGCGTTGCCATGTGTAAGTATTATGCATTTAGAAAGGCCGGCCTGAAACCTGCAAAATGTATTTTGGAGAGAGGCAGCTCTATAATGATGCATTACGATCTTGTGGTCTAATGTAGTCATTTCCATCTTACCGCCCAGCACCCCAGCCGCCGAGGCTCTGCAAACAAAATCCGACCACCTGCTGCTAAAGCTGCCCACTTCCCCAAAGCAGTTACATATTTTAATGCCCCTCAGGGTTCCTGGGCTGTAATGTTAGTAATTTTTTTAAAGTGATTGTAAAAATGGCCCCTCTTCCTTCCCCTTATCTGTTTATTTCACTGGCAAAAACAGGTCTTACAAATATTTGCAAAACCACTGGAGTTTTAGATGAATTAGCTTTCTTGCCTTAATGTAGCTAATTCCCAGTGACAATAAAGTATGTCTAATAAGTACCAGTTAACATCCCTAGACCTTAAGAAATATGTGTGGAAGATTACTACAAATGTCAACATTTCTAAATATTTTACTTTAGCAAAAGCCTAAATATTTGTATAATTACAAGTTCATTTTGCAGAGGACCCTTTCTTTCTTTTCCACGTGATAAAAATCGTTCTATGTCAGGGTCTCAGAATCACTGGCAAAATACTGACCTCACATAACTTACAGTTTAACCGGAGCTTTTACAGTGGGGAAAATACAAGATGGAAAATTTTCAACTGAGTTAGTTCCAGTGATTAAAACAAAGTTGTATAAACATTTGCTGCAACGCGTATAGATTACTTATTAGCTCTTCATGCTTATTGTCATCTTTGATATCAAAGCAAGGCTTTAGAAATCAGCCAGTAGAGAAATGGCGTGACCGGGAGGATTGACGGTGTTTCAAAAAGCACTTCAGAACTCCCATTCGAGCCCAGCCAGTACTGGAGTTCCCTCCTCTACAAGGCAGTTCTGCGTGTAGTGAGAAAAAAATTGGTGCGTTATTTCTGACAGGGTGCTTTTGGAAGTTACATAATTAATTGCATGAATTTGTTCCTGTGGAAAAGATTATTCTAAACATTTATTGAAAAATAAATATTGTGCTGTCCTATTTTACCACTATAATTACTTTCTGCAAATAGTTCTTTTATTTTAAAATGAGACTAAGGGACACATTTCATACCATATTAGTGGTAATGGAATTTTTCTAATTAAAAAGTCTATGAAATTTCTTCTTTGTGTAATTTCTAGGATTTCTTTACGTACCAAAAAAAAAAAAAACCCACTGTGCACCAAAATATATTTAAAGCAGGAAAAAGATATAATGATTTTTTTAATCCTAAAAATGCCATGCTTAAAATATACGTAGTGAGTCGACCAAGATTTTAGAAGCTAATAAACTACTGGAAGATTTTTTTATTTCTTATTAATTGTATTGTGCAGGTTCTATAGCTCCATTTGACTGTAACGTAACTGGGGTGTGGGGAAGTCTTTTGACTGGATTATTGGGGGCAAAATAGTCCTGCATCTAAACTCTTAAAATCCCATTATCTGAGAAAATGGGGTAAAAAAGAAATCACTAGACTACAGACTCCTCGGGCGGTCTTTTGTTTGAGTCTGCGTCGCTCCGGCGGCCCTGGGAGCACTTGGGGGTCTCTGCCGAGCTTATCCTTCACGTCTCACGTCCGCGCCTGCTCCGCAGCCTCACGGAGAGGGCGCAGCTGCTCAAGAACGTCTTCAAGAAGAACCACGTAAACCTGTACCGGTCTGAATCGCTGCAGCAGAACCTGCTCCGTGAGTACCCGCGCTCTTACTTGTGTGACAGCTCTGCCATTACTTCGTGGCGTTCACGAGAACAGTGCTTTGACTTCAGGGATGTTGCACTATTTAAAATTAGCACCTGAAGCCACTTTTGCATATTTTGCAGCCTGTTATGTGAATAACAAATGTTTAGAGAGTCCTTTAACCTCAATCCCCTCACATTTAGCAGAAGAGATAGAGCACTGTAACATTTTGCTGCTTTCATTTAAAGAAAAATATTTCCACATGCCCCTTGCTTCCTTAAATCTTAAAAAGAACTGCTAAAATAAATCTGAAGTCTTAAAAGCTCTCTCTATATTATCTTTTCTACTTGAATAACTTTGCAATAGCCTTTTCAGCTTTCATGCAGAACAATGAAACATATATTTTCCCCTTTGAAAATATTTATGAACATTTAGAGTTGTAACAAATCACTAGGTATCATGCCCTCTTAACATTTCAAGGATCTAAAAAAGAATATAATATATAAAGCCCTCTAGTAAATGTATTTGTGTTAGTAATATATCTTCTGTTTCATGTTGTTTCCACATACAATTTATTTTCACTTGTATATACTCATGTTTAATGCGTTTGCTCTTTATACTTCAAGGGGCCTTTCCTCAAGATGTGATCCCCTTGGGGGCCATTTCTTACCCCTGCGCCCCCGCCAACCCTGCTGGGGCTTGAGCGAGTTTCTTTGTTAGTTGCCCAAAGCCAGGCAGAGGATTGTCTGAGGGAAGGAGACCATTTCCCACTATTCGTAGTTATGAGTGCTTCTCTCTTCACTTTTATTCTTTCTTCCTTCCCTCTCATCTGCCTGATCTGTGCGGGCATTCATGTGCCCACTTGACCAGACCCTCCGGGCCCTCTGGTAGCTGGGACGCAAAAATTAGATGGGTTGGACCTGGGATGCTGAACGGAGAATTGGAAGGGGTTGGGAGTGCCTGCTCATTCGTCTAGGGAGCAGAACTTAGAGAATCTAAGTCGGTCGTCCATCCCCCTCTTCATTTTGCACTCGACTCTGTGCTTTTCCCCAGCCTTAAAAATGAGTGTCTTCGTGCTTTTGGACGGGGGGTGGGGGTAGGGGGTGGGGAATGCATGAGTTTGCCAAGTTAGAAAATGAGCACTCAGAACTCAGAGGAACAGAGATTCCCAGTGACTTCATGATGATCATTTCTACTTTATCTTTAACTTACAGACGGGTATGCTTTCTCTCAAGATGAAAATGGAATCGTCTCACAGTCAGAAGTGATTAGGGCCTATGATACCACAAAGCAGAGACCTGATGAATGGTGATGGGGAGGGGCCGCCAAGCAGGCCCTGCTGTGTCTCTAAGGGGAGCTCCCACGTCTCCACCGGAATCTGCCGACCAATTCCAGCCTGGTCCAAGGAGGTTGAAAGGTGGATCTGAGCTCATGTCCTTGATTGACATTCAGCTTCGTGTATATTATAGACATAAGCACTGTGCAACTCTACTGTAACACCATCTCTTTCAGATTTTTTGAAGTTTTTGCTAAGTCTTTGTAAACAGAAATTGGAAATGACCTTGTATCTTACCAGAGTGCTTTCTTAAACTGAGAATAGGTCAGTATTCTTAAGCTGTTACTCTGGGGTTGTAACTATCGATTTAGTGGATATACCACAAGCTGACCAACCATTAAAAAACTCTAAAATGGGAATAAGTAAATGGGACTCTTGATATCCAGACTTAGATTTCAGAATATGCTGACAAAAATGAAAACCAGCATTCTTAAGGAACTGACTCAACTTACTGAGAAAAATTTCTAAACAAGACATCCATACGTGTTTGTGTCAAAAATTATCTCGATAAATGTTTGCCAAAGAAGTTCAATAAATGTGTTTTTCACTCAGTAGTCATTTGCCCAGAAATTTGAGAGAAAGTTTACCTCCAATTCTGCTATGAGATCTGCATGCTTGACTTTTCAAATATAAGAGTGATTTGCAAACAAAAAAATGAGTATTTCAAGGCATTTGCTACTAAAATCTGTGATGTTGCACCTTTGGCCTTACAAATGCTTCTCTCTTGTTTGTCGTCTTTATTTGTTAAGTTAGAGGACACACATAGTGATATGATTCTGTCGTCACAATACTGATTTTTTAAACTGTATGTCTCAGTCATTTCTAATGAGGTTTCATCGTCATTTAGATTTTTCGAAAAATCCGGCTTCTGCTGTAGATTAAGTGATGTCATTTTGTCTTAAAGTTTTCTCTCTTAAGAAAAATATGCTTACATATTCATGTGGGATTTCTAATGCTCCTGTCGAGATGTTTGAAGCATCATGTCAGGTAAATGCATGGGCTTCTGTGCTGTGTTTCGATTCTCCCTGTTCGTTCCCACTAGAGACGCCTGCTGTCTTATGTAGCACGCCCTGTGTTATGCTGACCGCCCTCTACTTATGACTGAGAATTACTTCACAGTTCACTTGTCAAGCAGCTGCCAAAGTCAGTCACGTACTGCTAATTGGGACAAATAAATAGTACATTTTCCCCATTTAAAAAATACCCATTGTATTCAGAAAGCCTATGACTTGAACACTTTTCATCATGAGTTGGTTCCATTAATATGTATTAAAATGTATGTTCAGTTTGATTATTTTCTGCATTTTCAAGACATCCTAAAAATGCCTGTTTTGCTACCAACAATAAATGGTGAAGGGGCTGTTTTGAAACCACAACCAATTTTCTACACTATTTTTAAAATAATGCTTTGATTTAGGGGAAAAAAAAGGAATACTAGTTTTCAGATACACTTCAGAGATTGAAGCAAACTTTTTGCCTTTTATTCAAAAGCCTGTTTGCCTTTAAGTGGACTTACCAGCAAAATGGGTAGAAGTTCCTCTTTAAAATAAAGTCAGCTAGAATTGAGAGGTGTTTTTTTCCAAATCACTCCTTGAGGTTAATAATTTCACATTCTCTTTGCCCCTTTTTTCAATCTAGATCTAAAATGAGGCTATACATCATTTCCTTCTCAGTGTTTTTTAGCTATTTGGTTACAAGCACGCCTCCCACATTTTCTACAAATAAGAGAGGTTATAACACATACGTAATTCTAATCTAAAAGGGGCAAGGAGTTGACATACGTCACTCCCCAGATCCTTGCCTTTTGGGGTTCAGATTAAGAGAATTGTGAATCCAAACATCTCACAAGACCACAGGTGTAAACTCGTCTTCAAAATTCCAAAGTCACAGACTTGAACTGCCTACCGAATGGATATTTAGAGTGGCTTTTCTGGGCCTCCCAGTGGTGACGGTTCCGGTTAAACCACAAAAACTAAAAAACAAGAATGATGTGCCTCCCTCCAGAGAAAACCTAATGGCAGGTACAGACAGCAGTTGCTTCCACTTGCCCTCACCTCACCAGGGGTATTTTTCTCCAAAACTTTAATAGCAAAATAGGATGACTATAACACAACTGAATTTTATGACTTAAGAAAACTAAAAGATGTATTTTATCTTGAAACGTGGATTGTTTCTATGGAGCTCTTCAACGTAAGTAGAATGCTCATGGTTAATAATGTATAGAATCATGATTGGAAATATGACTAATTTATGGGGGAGTTTTGCCCCATGGCTCTCTACTTGAATGATCAATATTAAGTCAATTTCTTCACTTCTTTGGTGGGAGTGGGGGATGGGCATCAGGGAGTAATCTCCTTGGCAAAACTTACAGATTGCAAAGCAGTGACTTTATAGTGTTAAATTAGAGAAAACCCTCTGATTCTTCAACCTTCCCAAGGAGGAAAAAAAATGAAACGCAGTTTTAACAGGAATCCAGTGAACAGTTGAAGTGACTTTCCACAAGTATTTTCTGAAATAAAGGACATGTACTCTTCAGTTAATGGTAATGCTAACACCATTGCTTTACAATGTTTACAATTCAGAAAATGCCACTTACAGCAGAAAATCCTCATTTGTTTTACATGGAAAAGCTGGGAGTTGCTTCATTGATGTTGACTAGGACACAGTGACATTGCGCCTGAATTTTCTAAATGTTTTATATAACATATGAAAATACATTGGTGTTTCACACCCAGAAAGATGCTACATGGTAGAAATTACTAGCAGGAAAATTGTGTGTCTCAGGAATGTAGTAAATTTGAAATGATGTGTGCTCTGCCACCCTCCCACCCCCGCTCTGTCTGACGTAAGCCCGCTTGGGCAGTGTTGTGAAGCTAATGGAAGACTGTTGCTGATCAAGTCAGGTGAATGTGTGTTCACCTCCATAATATCAGCCATTTACATAAATTGTGTGGTCATTAAACGGAA
The DNA here is from genome assembly GCA_004027735.1 of Carollia perspicillata. Lineage (NCBI taxonomy): Eukaryota > Metazoa > Chordata > Mammalia > Chiroptera > Phyllostomidae > Carollia > Carollia perspicillata. The sequence continues at coordinate 6,262 of PVKM010040139.1, read as the reverse complement.
TCAATGATTCCTCTAAATTTCCAGAGGGGAAAAATGAACTCAAGAAATCAGCATTTACTCTTATCGTCACATTTTATATTTTAATTTTGTAGTTCAGCCTTCTAAATGTCCAAGATGAAAGTCACGTGATAGGGGGCGGAGCATCGTGTGCACTCACCATCACCAGTAGTCTGTCATCTCAGACGTTTTTTCAGGAAAGGAATGCTAGTCAGAAAGTCATAGATTGTATGTTTGTAGTCGTCCGATTATCTATAACAATGTCGTTATTACAGACCTGAATAACCGTTAGTGTTTATTTTTGTGCAGATGACCTTTGACAGTTCCCAGTTTTAAAGCATATCATCAAATGAGTCTATACTCTCATAATCATCTACAAAATTTATTGAGAAAAGGCCCACCCCACTCAGTCATACCGGCCACGCCTGCGAATCCTTTATGTTAATTATTTAATGTAACACCATGCTGTTGGTTACCTAAGTAATGCTTTTGAATGATCAGTATTTCTATAATGCCTCTTAAAGAGAACATAGTCTGATTGTTCTCACGTTAAAATGACTGCAGTCACTTGTGAAACTTAGTTATACTTTGCTGCATTTTAATTAACCTTCAACAGCTATTAAAATGGAATGTAAGTTAAATTTTGAAGGAAAGGGAATAAATGTTTTCCATTTTCCATCTCGATTTATTTTCTGTAGGAGAGCAGCTGTGTTTTTGATAGGCTTGTGGTTTGCATGAATTCATATTTAAAGTGGTCCAGGCCAATGCATGGCTATTGCTGTAAATCTTGATGTTTATTTTGCCTTTTAAAATTCTATCATGGCTTACCTGGAATTTAATATCCAGTGGACAAATTAACTGGTCCTCTGCACAACTTTTGTTTAATAAGTAAATTATTTTACAAACAAATTTGAACAAATTTAATTAAAACTTTTGTTTAGCTTACCTCTGAGAATTTTTCTTAATAAAACTCACAGAACTTCTCAGCAAATAAATCTCCCTTAAGTAGGAAAAAAGCTAGATTTCATACTTGCTTACTTTGAATTAACAGCAACTTTCCATAGGTAAATCTCCTCTTGCAAAGATGTGAGCAGAATATTAAAGAAGTAAATATTTTTACATTTCATGGTTCTAGAATAGAAGCCATAAATGCAGTAAATACTGTTGGTTGTTTGTTTTACTACTTGAAGCTTCCTTTTTCACATTTTCAAGTTTATTAGGTTATTTTTTTTAAAAAGCCTTGGAAGGCAGCTATTGTACTATGGGAAACCGCAGTTTGCATTAAAGATAAACTAGTATTTTCGGCTCCATAAAAAACCATTCCTGCTGAAACTGCTGTAGAAATTGTGAAGCTGCATGAGTGGAGAGTGTTGAATCTGTGACTGTAGTAGTTTTCTCAGGTCTGTTTATCTCGATGTTCAATGCACTGTGTTTTGTAAATAGTTATTAAAGTTGAGTAATATCCAACTTGGTGCGGTGTTATGTGTCATTGGCCTTCTGTGAATGTGCATGTTTTAAACTGCAAATTTTAAACATTTTGTCCTCTAAATGTTATTTAAAATGAAATAAACTTTACTGTTACATAAAGAAAATTGTTAATTTTAATTGCCAGTTTTAGAAACTATATTGTTTTATAAAACTTCAAATCCATGGAACTATATAACCTGAGAAGGTATATCTATTTAATGGCATTATTAATATATTTTGCTTACAATCCCAGTGATATATAAAATATCCCTTCATTTTTACCCAGCTAAATCAAGTGTGAAGTGGAATGTATTAACTCTAATATAGCAAGAAGGATAGTTTTTTTAAGTATATTTTATTAATTATGCTATTACAGTCGTCCCATTTCTTTCTCCCCTATATCCCCCTCCACCCTGCACCCCCTCCTTCCCTCCCTCCTTCCCTCCCCTCTAGCATCCCCTGCCCTTAGTTCATGCCCATGGGTCATACATGTAAGTTCTTTAATTTCTCCATTTCTCATACTATTCCTAACCTCCCCCGTCTATTTTGTACCAACCATTTATGCTGCTTATTCCCTGTACCTTTGCCCCCCTTCTCCCCCATCCCCCTCTCCCTCCCCCTCCCCACTGATAACCCTCCATGTGATCTCCATTTCTGTGATTCTATTCCTGGTTCTAGTCGTTTGCTTTGTCTGTTTTTGTTTTTCTATTTTTGATAATTAAGTATTAAAAAGGAATACTTTAAATGAAATTATTACGTTTTGGTTCTTTGGTCAGAGAAGCCTTCCAGGATTGTTCCCCTTTGATATTTAAATCAGCCTGCAGTTGAACAGCTAACTCATGGTGCCATCTTTCACATAGGGTGAATTCCTTAGGGTATCTAAACCTACCAACTTCTTTTAAGTTTATGAGAACATGGTCAAGTTTAGCCATTAGTAACTGAATAAAGTAACCAGGAAAATAATATAATAGCCATGTGACACCAAAGTACAGGCAACATCAGAAATGAGGACAATAGCTCTCTCAAAAACAAGCACCGGTGAGTAAGAGGTAACCAAAGCTGCAGTCAGGTAACCTGCTGGATCAGTGGGTGGGATCAGCACGCAGAGAGGCACTGAGGAAGCCCTCTGAGGAACCCCTGGTTCTATGAGAGTGAGGCAGTGTGTGCTCAGCTGTCCGAGGCCCCGTCCTTTCCCACCGTTTTCCCAGGGACAGCAACGGGGAGAGCACCCCAAGCAACACCACAGCAAAATAGTGTCCACACAGAAAAGTTACCTGTGACTTATGCCCGATGATTCTCACATTCAGCTTTATTGCCCTCAAAATAAGCACTGTTTCTTCTGACCCTGTAGTGTAAGATGCCTTCTAGTGTAAGGGAAGAGCAACCTTGAAATACATTCCCATAAATTCAACACGTCATCCCCATGTTAAAATGTTGGTGCACTAAAGGCATTTCTAACCTGCAGCTTCCGTTTCAGCAACACAGAGCAACTCGTTTTCACAAAGAAGGAAGATCTTCCTAACCTGGGTGATTTCACTGGTAAGCTACTAAAAATTGTTGGAAAATATCAAGCATTTTACCATTCAGTTTTTTTAGAATTATTTAATTTATTGGGGTGAGATTGGTGAATGAAGCCATATAGGTTTCAACTCTACAACTCTGTAACATGGTCTGCTGTTGGGAACCACTCTGCCTGGTTTCAGGAGTTGTAACCGCACCCCCACCACCTCCCCCACATGGCTAAGGCTGAGTGAGCGACCTCCAGACTGTGAGCCACTGAGGAAACAAAGCTTATCTCCCTGGCAGGAGTGCTGCTTCTGCCTTCTCTGGCCCCCATTGCCTGGTCAGTTAGTCAGAGTCTATGGGTACGACCCCTCAGAGGAGGGGCAACCCAACCAGACACAATCATGTGGGAGGCCATCAAGAAAGGACTCGGGGGCTGCAGCAAAGTGAGGGCGAAGGATCCTCAACCCTCCCAGCTATCTTGACATAGTCCGAGTCCCCTTTCCATCTGGGAGAAGCTCTGGGAGAAGTGTTTCCTGGCTCAATCCACTTAAGCCTGAGTCTTGATGGGGAGGGGGTGCAGCCCTCTGCTGGCTAGAGCAAGTTCAGGGTGAACTGGCATAAGAAAGAATTAGTAAAGTCCTGTGAAGTCTGCTTTGTTAAGAGTGCTTTCATTCATATGATAAGGGTCCAGGCAGGAAATGAATATGTCTCCTAAAGTTTTTGCAGCCCCCTTACCTGACAGACACTGACGCATATTAAGCCCTCAGATTTCTTTGATATGTTATCTGTTGTTTGATCCTTGCTGCCTGACATTGATTGATGAGCTTTACCTGTATCGCTGTGTGTTACGAACCTAATAAAAAGCCATTGAGGAAGAGGCTCTGGGCCTTTCTTCCTTGAGAGAAGTTAGCCACCTTTCCTCCCCAAGCTGATCATGTCTTGGAAGCATTATGTTCATCCGTGGCGGACATGGGGGCTCTGCCAGCAGAGCCCCCCCAGAGTCTGCATGCTGCCTTATGTGTTCACCACCCAAAGTCAAGTCTCTTTCTGCCACCACTTACGGCCCTTTATCCTCTTCTACCTCCCCTCACCCCCTTTTCCTCGGGCTGTCGCCATACTGTTGTCTGTGTCCATAAGGGTAGGGTTTTTTTTGCTTAATAGCTTCACCTTTTTCCCCCAGTCCCCCAACCCCCCTCCCCACTGATAGCTGTCAGTCTATTCTGTGTACCTATGAGTCTGTTTCTATTTTGTTAGTTTATTTTACTCGTCAGATTCCACATAAAAGTAAGATCATATGGTACTTGTTTTTCTCTGACTGGCTTATTTCACTTAGTATAATATTCTCCAGGTCCATCCATGATGTCACAAAAGTTAATTAACATTTCCTTTTTTACAGCCAAGTAGTATTCCATCGTGCAAATGTACCACAGCTTTTTTATCCACTCCTCCACTGATGGGAACTTTGGCTGCTTTCAGATTGGCTATTGTAAATAACACTGCTATGAACATAGGATATATTCTTTAAATCCATTTTGTGTTTATTCTTGTGTATGGATTAAGGAGGTGGTCTAGTTTCTATCCTTTCTTTTTTTTTTTTTTTCATGTACCTGTTCAATTTTCTCACACCATTTATTGAATAGACTTTCTACTCCATTGTATGTCTTGCCTCCTCTGTCAAATATTAATTAACCATAAGGGTGTGAGCGTCTTAATAGGAATTGTGCTGAATCTATAGATTGCTTTGGGTAGTGTGGACATTTTAATGATGTTAATTCTTTCTGCCCATGAACACTTATTTGTGTCTTCCTCAATTTCTTTCTTCAGTATCCTATAATTTTTTTAAGTAAATGTTACCTTCTTGGTTAAATTTATTCCTAGTTACATACCTTATTTGTGTGTGTGTGACACTGTAAATAGGATTATTTTCTTAGTTCCTCTTCCTGATAGTTTATTGTTGGTGTATAAAATGCCACCAGTTTCTGAATATTCTGTCTACTGCTACTTTACTGACTTCATTTGTCAGTTCTAGTCATTTTTTGGTGGAGCCTTTAGAGTTTTCTACATAGTGCCATGTCATCTGCAAATAATGAGTTTTACTTCTTTCCTCCCAATTCAGATGCCTTTTATTTCTTCTTTTTGTCTGATTGCTGTGGCTAGAACTTCCAGTACTATTTGAATGAAATGGTGAAAGCAGACATCCCTGTCTTGTTCCTGATTTTAAGGGGAGTGCTTTTAGTTTTTGCCCACTGAGTATGATGTTGGCTGTGGTACATTTAGTTTTTATTTCAAGTTCAAACTGTGTAACCGGAAATTCAAATAAGAATTCTGTGCCAGAATCATTTCATTAATAACTAATATTTAATTGCAGCTTTAAAATGGCCATATAGATATAAAAATATGTTAACCTGTTATTCCTTAATAGCTTAATATGCCTGTAAATTCTTACTTTTCCTAAACACACACTAAGTAAACTTTTTACTTAGGCTATGCAAAGATAAACTCACCCATCGAAATTTATCACAATCCTAACTGTGACTCTGTATGTTTTCAGGAATCTCTTTGGTTATCTCATTTTAGGCAGAAAATACCCTATGGATTTAAGTCAATCTGGCAAATTCTCCATGAGAAGAAACTAATAATAACATCGATAAAGAGTAGAGAAGTGGGGAAAATAAGAGGGGACTGTTTATCCGTTTGAAACAAATTGACTATATTAAATGTGCTTTTCTATGCAGGTGGTAAACTAATAGGCCATGAGTAACCAGCAGAGGGGCAGGTGTGCTAGGTCCCTGCCAATGACAGTAAACTCACCAGGTATCAGAGGAGGCTTTAGGTTGTCCTGGGCTAACTCTGTCAAACTGGCCATTTTCTCTGTTCCCCGCACACCTCCAACAGTTACAGCCACCCTCCCACAGTACTTAACCTTTCACTTTTATCTTAGGGTATTCCATCAGCTTTCTATTCTTCATCATTCACTTACGACACAGCTCCCTCCCTGCTAGGATGCAAGTGATTTGAGACAGTGGCTCTAACTTCCTATTTCTTGTGACAGCCCTACAATAAGGTACCATTAATATTTCCATTTTCCAAATGAGGGAAAAAAAGTGAACTTAAGTAAGTGGTCAAAAGTCACTCAGCTTATAAGCGACAGCCAGCAAACCAACCCAGATGCTGTGACTCTACAATCCATGCTGAAGAGCCTTCTAGACTCAAGTTTCTCACGTGTAACGGGAGAGATGTTTGTTGTGCAGTATTTCTACATCTCTGCTTGTGCTTCATATCATTCGAGGTT
>PVKM010040138.1:0-13538 GCA_004027735.1 Carollia perspicillata | reverse complement strand
TACCTAGTAGTGGAATTACTGGGTCATATGATAACTCTATGTTTAACCTCTGGGGCCCTGCCAGGCTTTTTCCACAGTGGCTGCACGATTTGACATTTCCAACAGCAGTGTATGAGGGTTTCATTTCTTTACACATTTGCCAACACAATCATTTTTAAATTGTAGCTACCCTCGGGGGTATGAGGTAGCATTTCATATAGTTTTGCTTTGTATTTCCCAAATGACTAATGATTTGGGGCTTCCTTTCATGTGCTATTGGCCATTTGCATATTTTCTTGGGAGAAATGTGCATCGAAATGTTTTTGCCCATTTTTAATTCCATTGTCTTTTTGTTGTTGAGTTGTAGGACTTCTTTATGTACTATGTACACTAGATCCTTATCAGAATAATAGTTTGCAAGGTTTTTTTTCCATTCTGTGTGTTGTCTTTTCACTCTCTGGATACTGTCCTTTAATATACAGAACTTTAAAATCTTGATAAAGTTCAATTTCTTTCTTTTATTGATTGTGCTCTGGCTGTCATATCTAAGAAACTACTGCCAAACAAAAGTTCTGACAGATTTACTTCTGTTTTCTTCTAAAACAGAAGAAATTTTAGGTTTTCTTCTAAACATTTTAGGTTTAGCTCTTATATTTGTGTCTTCAGTCTATTTGAGTTAATTTTTACATTTGGTGTGAGAGAGAGTTCAACTTCCTTCTTTTGCATGTGAATATCCAGTTGTGCCAGTACCATTTGTTGAAGAGACTATTCTTTCTGCACTAAATGGTCTTGACACTCCTATTAAAAATCACTTGACCATATATTTGTGGATTTATTTCTAGGATCTCAATTGTATTCCAATGATCCATATGTCTATCCTTATGCCAGTACCTCTGTTTTGATCACTATCGCTTTCTTTCTTTCTTTGACATTGGTTAATAAAATCATACAGGATTCAGGGGTACGCTTCTATAACACATCATCTGTACACTGCATTGCGTTCACCACCCCGAGTCGAGTTTCTTCCATCAGCACCTATCCCCTCCTTATCCTCTCCTAGCTTCCCCCAATTCTCGTTCCCCCTTTCCAGTAATCACCACTATTTCTTTTTAATTTGGATGTTTTTTCTTTTCTTGCTCGATTGCTCTCTCTAAAATTTCCAGCACAGTGTTACAGTGTTGAATGAAGTAGTGAAAATGGGCACTCTTATCTTGTTCTTTGTCCTAGAGGGAAAGTTTTAATCTTTCACTGTTGAATATTATGTTAGCTGTAGGTTTTCCATAACGCCCTCTATTATGCTGAGAAAGTTTCATTCCTTTCCTGGTTTGTTGAGTAGTTCTTGTTTTGTTCTGTTGTTTTTGTTTTGTCTTTTCTTTTTTTTGGTCAACTGTTTTTTCTGCATCAGTTGAGATGATGTTTCCCCCCTTCATTGTATTAACAGGGTGCATTATACTGTTTGGCTTTCTTTCCTTTTTTAAAAAAAATTTTAATTGAATTTATTGGGGGCAACTTTGGTGAAGAAAACTATGTGTAGGTTTCAAGTGTCCAGTTCTGTGATACATCGTCTGTACAGTGTACCGTGTGTTCGCCGCCCTAAGTCATTTCCTCCCATCACCATTCCTCCACCGATACCCTCTTCTACTTCCGTACCCCTCTTTCCCGCTGGGAATCACCATGCTGTTGTCTGTGTCCATGAGGTTTTTCCAGCTTTATCCCTTCACTTTTTTCACTCAGCTCCCAACCTTCTCCCATCTGACAGCTGTCAGTCTGTTCTCTGTATCTGAATCTGTTTCTATTTTATTTGTTTGTTTTGTTCATTAGATTACACATATGAGTGAAATCATACGGTGCTTGTCTGTCTTTGACTGGGTCATTTCACTTAGCATAATACTCTCCAGGTCCATCCATGCTGTCACAAAAGGTAAGATTTTCTTCTTTTCACAGCCAAGTAGTATTCTATTGTTCAAAACATTATTCTCCGATCATCTCTGCTGTGGAGCACCAAAGACTAACATTCCTGTGCAGCTAAATGGCAGATGACAGAGTTTGGACTTTATCTTGTAAACGGTGAGAAAAAACTAGAGGTAATTTAAGTTAAGGAGTGACATAATATGCTTAGAAATTTATCTTTTCTATAGTGACCTGGCTGGAGCAAAAGGAGACACTTCTGAGAAAAGTGATTTGAATTCTGAGCTAATGTAAATAAATAAGAATTTCATCTAGCCATTGATGTAGACCATAAGGAAAGGTCACTTAAGATATATGTTTCAAAATGTAAGGTAAACTTTGTACTTAACTGCAGTATCAATTTTATCATGACAAGATATTTCTTGATACACTACCCACTAAAATCCCAGCAGTAGTCTCTCCCCTTGTCCATGGTTTCACCTTCTGCAGTTTCAGCTACCACTCTGTCAACTGTGGTCCAAAAATATTAAATGGAGAATTCCAGAAATAAACAACTCACAAGTTTTGAACCGCATAGCGTTCTGAGCAGTGTGATGAAATCTCCACCCCGCCTGGGAAATGAATCATCCCTTTGCTGTCACAGTATCACAGAACTTCTGTTCAAGTAACCCTTATTTCACTTACTAATGGCCCTGAAAGGCAAGAGTGGTGATGGTGTTGGGTGTCCTAGATTTTTCACTTTCATTGGAGTTTTGTGTGGCTGTCTTTGCATTCGAAGTAGCAGTTACCTCCTCCATTCTTCACCACCTTCAGGGAAAAAAAGTTTCTTCCATCAGCCCTGCTAGGTTCTGAGGCTTTCTCTGACCTTCTGTGGACACATGCTCTTGCTCCCTCTTGTGACAGAATTCTTAAGCTTGTATCCCTCTCTCTATCCTTCGGTGCACCAGGTTGAGTGCTGACGGCCTTTCTTGCCTGTTCCCAAAGGTGGTGCTACAGCACAAGGTTGTGGTCTCTCACTTTCCTGCAGAGTTGGGCCTTCTTTTCACTGTACTCAGAAGGCATCTTCCAAAGCTCCTTGCTGCTTGAGCGAATATTCATTCAGGTTGTGTCACCTTTGGCAGCATGTGCAAGGTGCTGGCCACAGAGTGGGTGTGACTGTGGGTGAGGCACACGAGGTGGTGGAGTTGCCCGTGGGCCAATGGGGTGATCCACAGGCGGCATTTCCTGGTGGTTCACTGATGAGCTTCTTGGTGGAGTCCGCCAAGCAATGAATAGGATTCCTGTCTGTTTAATGCCCTTCAAGAGTCCTATGTGCCCCTTCCCCAGTCTCTTCTCACGCCCCAGTCATGGAGATTTCCTCATAGTACTCAGGATGCAGCAAGAGAGAAATAAGCCTCTTTATCACCTCCATACAGCTAAGGAAGCGGGGTGCTCCTTTCCATGCTCCCCTTTTCCCCCACAGGAGCAATAATGGGCTGTGAAAGATCGCCTTGGCCCTCACCGGTGCTGCCTAGGGAGAGAAGTGACTCAAGTAAAGTCAAAATGTTCCACTTACCCATTCCAATGTGTTCAAACTTTTCTTTTCTTTTTTTTTTGGATCCAATGGAATGCTAGGTCCTCTCCTCCTTTGCTGAGGACAACACACCTCAGCAAAGGTCTGTTGTCCATGAGTGACTGTCTGAGTAAGTGGTGCGCAGGGGCTCCGGAACTGAGGTCAAGTGTGGCTGGAGCTGGTTCACGGGTCACTTCAGTGTCCCCGGCCAGGACTGAAGCCAGCCTGCCTATTACCTGATGCACAGGTGGGCAAGACTTCTACTGGGTCACTTGGTGACTGATGCTGGACAGCAATTTCCACAAGGGCATTTTTATGTATGGATGATGCCAAAATATTTGTCGTTGTGATGGAGGGGTCAGAAATGAGGGACCTCACTCTATCTTGGCTTCAGATATATTTTAATACCTGATAAAAACAGTTATCGTATTGCCTTTTGTTTTAGAGTTTTGCTGGCTGTCCTCTTATCTGCAGTGAATTGGGATCGGGATGGGGGAAGAGGAAAGATGAGCATTGGGTTGTGGGACAGCTATGGTTTTCAAAAGGTAGGGGAAGAACAGTAATTATAAGGATTGTGCTGGTACTGGCTTCTGTTGACTTTAAGAAGCTTTCAAGAAGAAAAAGACAAGCTCGAGTTATCAAGCCACATTGTTGTGACTCAATAGTGTTGCTTTAGGTGCTCCTTCGCTCCTGCAGGCTGGATGAAAAGTAGACTTCAGATCTGCTTGTAAGAATGTCACTGCTATGATAAAGATGGAATGTCCAGCCTTTCCGGGCCTTCAATGTCAAAAATAGCCTTACCAGGAAAAGGATGGAATCCTAACACCCACAGGCAAGCCTGAGGCTAATATGACCAGGTTACTCTGAACAGCAGAACAAAGCCCTGCCCCTTGTTAGAAGAGAGCAGTCTCCCCTTAGCGAAAAAGCTTTCAAAAACCTCACTTGCAACATGTGCCTCAAAAATAATGCTTATCATTTTCAAGATCGACCTTCTCCACTTCTCATTGCAATGAACAGGGAGATACAATCCCTGCTTAAGGAAATACAGTCGATCACAATTATTCATGGACTCCAGATTTGGAAATCTGCCTCCCTACTAAATTCATTTGTAATCCTCAAATCTACACTCATAGCACTTTCATGCTCATCTGAGGCCATGTGCATAGCTGCAAAAAATTTGAGCTGCTTGCTACAGATACCCAGATGAAGCTGAACAAGGCCACACTCTGCCTTCTTGTTTCAGCTCACATACTTTAAACAAGTATCCTTTTTCCAGTTTATCTAATGCCATCCTTGTTTGTTTTTCACATTTTGTGCTTTTTGTTGGTGATTTTGCTGTTTAAAACAGCCCTCCCGAGGTAGTTCTGAAATGCCATCTAATGTTTCTAAGTGCAAGAAAACTGTGATGTGCCTTACGGAGAAAATAGGTATGTTAGATTAGCTTCATTCATTCAGCAGTTACACAATGTTAATGAATCAACAATATAAATTAAATGAGGTGCCTTAAAACAGCAACACATATAAAACAAGGTTAGGTATTGATCAGTTAAGGAAAATGTTATGCACCAAGGCTACCAGAAATCTAACCTTGTATTTAACCTAGGAATAATGGCTTAGTGACTTTATAGAACATAACTACCTCAAATAACAGGAATTGACCTCAAATGAGAGGAATTTCAGGTCCTGGCTAGAAAGTACTTGCAGGAACTAGGGGAGTACCTGTGGGAATATCTTGGTGGTGGTGGATGTAGGGAAATATAAGAACGGAGAGAAGAAATTTTATTGACATGAGGAATATTCTCCACACCTTTTGATGCAACATTCTGGCAAGGACTCGTGGACCTGGAGAAGGTGTTCTGAAGTCTGGACATAACAATGCCTTACATAAAAGGGATGGGGTCACCGTGTTCTGGGTAACAAGCAGAAACGTAACCCAAGGTAGGCCAATTCAATACCCTCCCTAGAAACTGCACTGTGGGAAAAGAAACAAGACGGAAAACACTCTGACTCGCATCTTTCTGCTGTATTCACAACTCCTGCACTGACCGAGCTCCCCGTGTGCCTGCTGTCTTCGTCCCCACGGGGATGTCACACTGCCACCTCACACTCTGCGAGACTTGTCTCAGTGTTTTCAGTTTGTATTCCAGTCCCTCTGTGAGGTGAGCTCCAGTTCCTCCCTGGTACCAGCTCATTTTTGTTGGCTTTGAGCAAGTTACTTAACCAGAGCCAACTACTGTGTCTCCTCATCTACAGCGGAACACTGAAAAAGATGAACACCAAACTTCAGACAAGGAATTTGATATTGAACAAAGGGAATAGAATTTGGCCCCAGAAAATTTTACACTGTATTAGAATGATTTGAACAACTATTATATCTATAACTTATTAACTATAAAACTCTTCATTTTTGGAAGAATTATCCTGCCCTTTGCCTAATATTTGATGTCGTATCATTTGGTCTAGGACATATAATACTGGACAATAATGAAAAATAGACTATATGGATTACTAGTTATTCAAAATAATCATAATAATCTTATGATGGTTAAATAAATTCTCACTTGCACATATTTGATGTAAAGTATAACATAAAAACAAAATAACCTGGTCATATTTTTCAACAATAATTGATTCCAGCTTATCTTTTCTGGTGATTATAAAGGAAAAAACAAGTGTTACTGACAGACAGGGGGCTTTCGAGGGTGCTTTACTTTAAGAGGACTTGGAAATCAAGTTGATACTTTAAGTAAAAACTAAAAATAAATAAAAATAACAATTTACCAACTTTTCCCCCTCTTTCTGACTCCTGAGTTAAGAGGTGACTATAGGAAGAGAGCCAAGGCTCTTTATTTCTAAGCCTTAGTTTTCTCATCTGCAAAATGGGGATATAAAACCCACTTTCACAAGGACTGATATTACATTTGCCTTGCACCATGATACCATATAATCTACTGTTCTTCCACTTACCATTTGAGTGGCCTTGACCTCATTACTTTATTTCTTTAAACTTTTGTTTTGCTCATTTGAAAAATGGGACTAATATAATGTGTTTTGCTTATGTAGGCTTATTGTGGGAGTCACATTTAAAAATGGCATGTGAAACAGAGTGTCCAACCTGTGACCTGTGGACCGCATGTGGCCCTGGATGGCTGTGAATGCAGCCCAATACAAAGTCATAAATTTACTTAAACCCTAAGTTTTTTTTGTGACCGCGTGTCGCAATGTATTTAACGTGTGGCCCAAGACAATTCTTCTCCTTTCAGTGTGACCCAGAGATGCCAAAAGTTTGGACGCCCTGTTTTATTAAGTACTAGAAAATATAAACATATTATTTCAAAGCAGCTACCACTGATACAATTTTCTTTGCTACACAGTACTGAATGTTCTTAGATAAAATATAATTTAGAATGGGACTCAAAGTCATTTCTTTGTATGACTTTCTACTTACTGTATCTGCTTTTGTAGGAAAACAAGATATAGGTTTACTTTCGTACTTCTCTAGGCTGTGGCAAAGATAGCATTGCTCCCTGCTAACCTCAGTCTCCAACCATTCAAAACTAACTCAACAGTTAAGGAAACATTCGCCCCTTTTAGAATGGAAAAAAAAATCCTTGAAACATAAACAGTGAATTCTCATGGAGAACTCTTTTCAAGGAATAAAAAAGCAACTTGGATATAACTACAACTGAATTATTGTGAATGTTAACTAATTAAAAACTATTTATCAATCTATACCAGGTGGACATCCTTCCCAAAAGACAAAAACTATCTCCTGGAGGGTGGGCTTCGTGTTGTGCAGGCCTTTCCCACCACGTGAGTATTGTAGGAACCCATCTGTGTCAGTGAACTAGTTGGCGTTGTTGTGAGAAGCTGTGTTCAGCTTCAGCGATTTTTTTGAGGACTCAGTGCTTTTGCCCATTTCACGATGGGTGATTTGTGAGCGCACCTGCCCACAACTGTGCAGAGTGTTCAGCAGTTTTTGACCAAAAGTGGCCTGACTCCCATGCCCCGCCCTCCCTATTCATGGGTTTTTGCCCTGAGTGACATTTTTTGTTTTCCCACATGAAAAAAAGGCCTCAAAGAGAAATGTTCTGTCGATGTGGAAGAGGTGAAGCCAAAAAAAATGGCAAAAGCACTAAAAGCCATCAAAATCAATGAGTTCAAAAACTGTTCTGAGCAGTAGAAAAAGTCTTGATAGGTGCATTGCATCAAATGGAGAGCACTTTCAAAGTGACTGAAGTTTAAACATGTAAGTATAAATGCACAATTTTTTTATGAACAAATTCTGTTTTGGGGCGCATTCCCCTTGTACTGTTAAAGTACAATTTTCCTTGATCAGAGCAGCAGTGGAAGCTACTATAAGAAACAAATAATATAAGAAACAATAATAAGATATATCCAATTATTGATCATGTTTTTCTTTATTAACAATTAATTTACTTTTTTAACCAATAAGAAAGTTAAATTGAGAAAGGGAGATGCTTTGTAAAGTTGAATTTTTTGCTTATTAATTTTCCAGAATGTCGTTTTGATGTATTCAACTCTGTAGACACTGTTTGCAAATTATTGGTTTATTAAACAGATGGCTGCCCTTTTATTAGAGACCTAGAATTCAAAACTATGTTAAGGAACAAATTATGCATTAACTGCTTTTGTATTATTAAAGCTGGTTTCTAAAAAGGCATACATTTTAAAACTCACCCCTATGAGGGCATTGTAAGAATTCCAGGATTCTAGAAAGATATCTTCTAGAATGAAGTATATCAAAAGGTATCTTTAATTTGGTATATATATGGCCTAATGTTATTTATCGAAGTTTCTATGCATGTTGGGCAAAATGTCACAACCACAGCACAAAACTAAATGTGATTTAAAGGATGTGACCCTGTCGCGACACTGCTACATGCTGACACAGAATCTTACAACACCTACTCCAAATCCTTCATTCTGTTATTTTAATGTGACTTGGGTTTAATGGAAACCTAGAAAAAATGAACTCCTCTAAGGAATGAACTCAATGTGCATGTACCTTTTCAAGTCAGTGGGATTTCAAGTGGAGAGAAAGCAATTTACCACCGAGTCAATAGGCTTCCTCTGATCAGCATGACGGCTAAAAGTCAGACTTTGGAGGCCAACTATCTAGGTTGGAATCTGGCTCCCACCAAATACCGTATTTTGCCGTGTATAATGTGCACCCATGTTTTGGGCCCAACATTTTGGGGGAAAATGCTTTCATTTTAATATTTTTAATTCAATTTTTATTTATTTATATTTAGATACAAAACCAATTATTGTATACCAGGGTATTATCTTGCATATGGATATCATTATTGTTTTCTAGAGCTAAACTTTTAACACATAAACATAAATAAAAGAAACAAAAACATTTGTATAGGTACAGAATTAGTATACCCATGTGTAATGTGCATCCTTATTTTTCCCTCAAAAATTTGGGCAAAAAAAGTGTGCATTATATAAATGCAAAATATGGTAGCTGTGTAACCTGGGCTAAGTTGCTTAACTTCTCTGTGTCTCAGTTGTTTATAAGTAAAATGAAGATAGAAAATCAACATATAGAGTTCTTCAGTTACTATTTTTAAAGTACTTAAAATACAGTATACATAATATAACAAACACTTGTTAAACTCATTTAACAGAGCTGGTAGTAAAAAATACCAAGAAAAGCTTACGGACACACTTCTACAATTACCATTCTGTTTTTGTCAGTAATGAAAAAGACTTTTAATAAATCCTAAGGGGGATCCAAGATGGCAGAGAAGTAGGTGGAAGGTACACTAACCTCTTTTCAGGACCAATCTGGAATTACAACTAAATTATAGAAAAGTCATCCTGAACAACCAGCTGAACACTAGCTGGAGAGAAGCCCTATAACCAAGGACTTATGGAAGAAACCACATCACCACAATGAGACCGATAGGAAGTGTGGAGGCAGGAGAGGGCTGGCTGGGTTCCCATGGGTGGCAGCTGAAATTCTGGAAGGCTATTTCAGTGACAAGCCAGGTGTACCCCTCAGAAGTGTGGGGTCTAAACCCCAAGCTGGGCTTCCCAGCATAGACACCAGAACTGAGAAAGGAACCCAAATAACATCTGGCTGAGAAAAGCAACAGGGTTTTTTTCCACTAGGGAGAGATGGCTCGAGATTCAGAGAGCCTCCTCAAGGGCCAATGCACAAAATTTTGTTTGTAGCCACTTACCCTGGGCTGTGGCAGAGGGAGGGCAGAGTTGACTAGAGAGGCAAGTGAGGAAAGTATGGGGAGAGAATTGAAGGGTCAGCTGCCAGAATCCCTGTGCTGAGTCATTCCCCACATTTCAGAAACCATCTTTCTCAGGCAGAGAGCACTGCTCTCCAAATGGCATTAGCCTGAGAGGAAGCAATAGCCCCACCAGCAGGAATCCTTGTCACCCACTATGTGGAGCTTAAACCTGGAGTAGAGCTGGAGGCTATTTCAATGACAAGCCTAGCATAAAGTCTGCAGACCAAGGCCAATCTCTGGGAGCTCTGAGACTTTAGCTGACCCTCCCCCACAGGGTCCAGTGCTGGTAATAGCCTTGAGCAACTTGGCTCTCTCTCCACACACGCAAGTCCAGTAGAAGAAGACAGAAGCGGTAGATTACTGATAGCTCCAAACAGGCTGCCCAGGGCCAGTCACAGACAGCATCTGGCTTAGGTCTGCACAAGAGTCTGTGCAGATCTACCCAATACATAGAAGCAAACACAAAGATGCAGCCAAAATGGGAAGACAAGTAACAGGTCCCAAATGAAAGAACGAGAGAATTCTCCAGAAGAACTAAATGAAAGGGAGACAAGCAATTTATCAGATACAGAGTTTAGAATAATGATTATAAAGATACTCAACAGCATGAAAAGACATAGAAACCATAAAAAAGAACCAGCCAGAAATAAAGAATGCGATATCTGAAATAAATAATACACTGGAAGGCATAAATAGTAGGTTAAATTAAGCAGAATATCAAGTCATTGATTTGTAAGACAAGGTAGAAAAAAACACCCAAGCAAAGCAGCAAAAAGAAAAAAGAATTCTAAAAAATGAAGAGTTTAAGAAACCTTTGGGACAACATAAAGCATAACAGCATCCACCCATCCACATTCTGGTATCTCCTTCTGGGGAATACCAGAAGGAGAAGAGAATGAGCAAGGGATCAAGAACCTTTTTGAAGAAATAATGACCCCAAAATTCCCTAGCCTGGAGAAGGAAAAGACACACAAAACCAGGAAGCATAGAGAGTCCCAAACAAGATGAACCCAGAGAGGTCCACACCCAGATACATTATAATTAAAAGGATAACGGTTAAAGACAAGGAGAGAATCTTAAAAGCTGCAAGAGGAAAGCAGTTAGTTACCTACAAGGGAGACTATCATCTCACTTTCCAACAGAAACACTTCAGGCTATAAGGGTTTAGCATGGAAATATTCAAGATGATGAAAAGCAAGGACCTACAACCAAAGCTACTTTACCCAACAAGGCTATCATTTCAAATTGAAAGAGAAATAAAGAGCTCCCAAACAAGAAGGTATGTCTGCTTTTACCTCTTACTGAACATAGTACTGTAAGTCCTAGCCATAGCAATCAGAAAAGAAGAAATAAAAGACATCCAAATTGGAAAGTAAAACTGTCTTTATTTGCAGATGGTATAACACTATACATAGAGAACCCTAAATATTCCACCAAGAAACTATTAGAACTGATAGATAAATTCAGTAAAGTGGCAGGATACAAAATCGATATCCAGAATCAGTTGCATTTTTATATGCCAATAATGAACTATCAGAAAGGGTGTTGGGAAAATTGGACAGATACATGCAGAAAAGTAAAACTAGACTACACACAAGAATAAATTCAAAATGGATTAAAGACTTAAATGTTAGATCCAAAACGATAAAAATCCTAGAAGAAAATATAGGCAGTAAAATCTCAGACATTGCCCATAGCAATATTATTTCTAATATATCTCCTCAAGCAAGAAAAACAAAAGAAAAATACAACAAATTGGGCTATATTAAACCAAACAGTTTTTGCACAGCAAAGGAAACCACTAATAAAATAAAAAGACAACCCACTGAATGGATGAACACATTCATCAGTGCATCTGCTGTGAGGTTAATACCCAAAATTTATAAAGAACTTATAAAACTCAACACCAAAAAACCAGACAACCCACTTAAAAAATGGGCAAAGGACCGAAATAGACACTTCTCCAAAGAGGACATACAGATGGCCAACAGACATATGAAAAGATACTCAATGTCACTAGCCATAAAAAAAATGCAAATTAATACCATGAGATGTCGCCTCACACAGGTCAGAGTAGTGATCATCAGAAAGGCAAACCTGTTTGTACTGTTCATGGGAATGCAGATTGGTGCAGCCACTGTGGAAAGCAGTATGGAGATGACTCAAAAAATTAAAAACAGAACTGCATTATAACCCAGCCATTCCACCTCTGGGAATTTATCTGAAAAAACGTGAAACAACACTAATTCTAAAGAACATAAATACCCCTACGTTCATTGCAGCATTATTTATAATCAACAAGATATGGAAGCAGCCCAAGTGTCCACCAGCAGATGAGATGGATAAAACAACTGTGGGACATTCACATAAAGGAATAGTATTGGCCATAAAAAAGAAGATAATTTCACTCTCTGCAACAGCATGAATAGATCTGCAGAACATTTTGCTAAGTGAAACAAGCCAGTCAGAGAAAGGCAAATGTCATATTATTTTATTCATATGTGGAATCTACTGAACAAACTGAACTAACAGGTAAAATAGAGACAGACTCATAGATAGAGAGCAGGCTGACAGCTCCAGTGCAGTGTTAGGGGGTGGACAGATGGAGCAAAAAGGAAAAAAGACTCACGGATGTGGGCAACAGTGTGATATTTGAGAGGGGCAGTTATAAGGGGGAGAAATGGTAATAGACAAAATACAACTGAAAAATTGTCACATATTTCCTCGGCTTACTTTCAAGTCAGCAGGTATCCATTAAACACCTACTGTCTTGGGGACACAAAATAATTTACGCGGTCTCTGTCCCTCCAGTAGTTAGTCTTTTTCTTTCTTCCTTTAAAAAAATACTTTAACTATGTATTTTTAGAGAGAGGAAACGGGAGGGATAAAGGGAGAGAAACATCATGTGTGAGAGAAACATTGATGGATTGGTTGCCTCAAGCATGCGCTCAAACCGAAAAGTCGCAACCCATACATGAGCCCTGACGGATTCCAGCAAGAGACCTTTGGATTTTAAGGATGATGCCCAACCACCAGAGTCACGCTGGTCAGGGCGGGAAGTTATCTTTCCTACACTAAGTAGAAAATGCATGCTCACAGCGCAAAGTTCAAACAAACTTGCAACCAAAAATTAAGCTGGTGCCACATAAATTACCCGACAAGTAAAGCTATTCGCAAATTTAAGTTCTCTAAGATGTATATTAATAAAAACGCAACTACCAATTGGGAATGCGTTTATTTTGACATCTGCACAGAAAACTGCTACATACAACGCCGGACATCAATAGGCTTTCTAGAGAAATAGTAAAATCGTCCTTTGTCTCCGCTTCAGATGTCTTACACAACCTGTGACAGCGATCCGCGAAACCAGGGCGAATGAAAACTTGCACTGGAGACATCAAAGGTCTTGTGTCTAAGAACCGGGAGGATAACGAGGTGGGCTCAACGAATACCTGCGTCTGCGAGGCGAAGAGAAGCGCGGGATCACGATCATGATTATGAACGAGACTGTTTCCGCAGCTGCAGGAGCGAGAACCACGGATGTCACCTCGCAAGTGATCCACCCCACCGTGCGGTTCTCTCCGGCAGAGGCTGTGGGCAGAAGGCGGCCTTAGGCGGGGGGTTGGGGGGAGCCACCGCGATGCAGGGCACAAAGCAACCTGGGTCCCTGGACGGGTTCCTCTGGCGCCGCTTCAGGGCAATGGAGACTCCAGGCTCCGGGGTCGCGCATCCGGACACCAGCTCGGACGACAACATCCGGCTCGGCGGGCCCCGGACCACCCAGTCCTGCTTCCCCGGGTCCAGCTCCGCCCGGTCGACCCACC
>PVKM010040137.1:0-13548 GCA_004027735.1 Carollia perspicillata | reverse complement strand
CATAAAAATTAATAGACATGCAAAGAAACAGAAAATTAGGGCCCATAATTAGTAAAATAATCAGTCACTACAGAAACGAAATAGCACAGATAATAGAATCAGAAGACAAGTGAACATTTTAAGGAGTCATATTAAATCATTCAATTTCTTGGAAAATGAAGTGAGATGGTTTCTAGAACAAGTAGTTCTGAATTAATTGGTTGGTCTGGCCATTAGGAATGGTTTTGCCAATTTATTTATATGGTGATTGTTTTTTAAATAATGACCTAGATCTGTAGTTGCACTGTTTTGATAATAATACATTTTAAAATGTAACATAAAATTATGTCATATTGGCAAATCTATATTTATATTAATACTACTTAGGTTTCTCTTACTGTTTCTGTGTTTTTGCATCCCCTTTTCATCTCAACAAGTATCTGGCTCTTTGTCCTCACCCTACCCAACTTCCTCTGTATTTAATTCCACTGGACTACAAGTTCATACACTCTTATAGACTCATGCCTTTGTTCATGGAGCTATCATTGAAGAGAATGCTGTCTTTCCAATTTTGTTTCTCTTCAGTCAATTGCTAAGCCTTTTCTCTAATAATGATGTGGCTGATACCTGAACATTGGTCTTCTCGTACTGAGTCAATTATGGTGGATTAACAGAATGAGGTTTCTGAGGAATAATTCTTGGTAGGAGAAGTATGAATAGAATATAAAACCTAATATAGGCTTAGGCTATCTTTTATGAACTTGGTGAATGGGTGAGAATGAGAGCTTAGATATGTAGGAATTTGAGAAGTTTTTTTCTGTCTTATGTTTCTCTCTTTTGGTTAGCTGTATACTGAAAACTGGTACTTCATCGCTCTATCATGCCTTGTTCACAATTGCTTTTAATGTATTATTTAATCTCACTATTATTGAGAATTGCTTTAAGAAAGGGGAAAAAATCCGGCAACATAGCTGTACATTCTTGTATTTTTTTTTCTAAAAGCCACTGAAATTGTTTTCTAAAATGTCTTTAATTTGCATATGTTCTTCCTAGGGTCAGTGCCCTTCAGTACAAAAGAGGGTTTCTAATGATACAGTAAATGTTTTTGGTTTTTACTTCCTCAGTTTATGAGAACTCTCATCTAATTGACATCCACTATTGCTGAATTCATCTTATTTTATTTACTGGAACATGTTTTTTACAAGCATGACTTTATTTAAAAAAGACCTAACAGTCTTTCTCAAGTGGTGTACTGTACATAGCCAGTACATTTCTAAATGCACAGAAGATGAATTAATTCATGGCATGTGACAGAAATCTTAGGACATTAGGGTCTCATTCTTGTGGAGACTGGAAATCCTAGACACAGAGTCTAGCCAAGTTATTCTTTCGTGTTCTTTTTTTTGTTTTTTTTTTTTTTTTGGAGAAAGACATATCCTACTGATATAGGACCACAAGATTTTTATCTTGATTTTTAGTGATTGAAGTACACAGATATGAACCAAAAGTCTACTTTGGTGATTTGAAATACATGCAATTTCCTCTTTTCTCTTTCACTACCTCATAGATAATAGTTTTAACATTACTTTCAAATGTTGAACACCAATAAAGAGAAATATTTTACAAGACTGCTAGTACTGGAAAGTTAAACATAACAAACTCTTGGGGATAAGGATAAAAATATATTTTGAAATATTTATAACTAGAAGAGTTCACAACCAAAGAACTAAATATTTTAAGAGTATTGGGATACAAATATCTTTTTTGTCACCTCTAAGAACAGATGCCTACTAATGTCTTCGATTTCATATAAATTTGAATTTTATAAAATCATCACAGTAGAAATGGTTAATATCAAGTACTAGCACAGTACATGTTATAGAGAAGGTACTCAATAAATAATAGTTTTCCCCTCATTCTCTTCTTCATCCTCCTTCTCCTTTTTCTTGCCTTACTTTACTTCCCTCTCTCTTTCTCTCATTCTCTTCTCAGGAAGAAAATTATGGGAGTATACTCTTATGTGTAAAAAGACATCGAGAACAATAGGTCTCTTCTAGAATATCAAGAAAGCATATTACAGCATCAAGACATGTAAATATATCCAACATCACATAAAACATATTGATTCTTTTCAAGTTGAGGCACCTTCATGAATGGGATTAGTGCTTTTATAAAACGGACCCCAGAGAAATCCCTTGCCCCTTCTGCCATGGGAGGTGATAGCAAGAAGGCACCATCTGTGAACTGGAAAGCTGGCTCTCACCAGACACTGAATCTGCCAGAGCCTTGATCTTGGTCTTCCTGGCCTCTAGAATTGTGAGAACTAAATTTATGTTGTTTACAGTACACCCAGTTCATAGTATTACTGTTAAAGCAGCCTGAATGGACTAAGGCCATCTATTTTCAAAATTTTCCTCTTCATTCACCCAAAGCAATCATCTTGAACCAGTGTCTTTTCAACTCTGTCTTCTAGAATGAACCCTGCCTTTCACTTCAGATTTTTTCTTCATGCACAAAATCGTTTAGCAGATCTGCTTTGCTGTCTCTTCAGAATTTGAAAGGTCATGTCATATAGCTGTTGAGAAATTGAAATCCTGCTAGTCCAAATTGAAATGTACCAGAACTGTAAAATACACATAAAGTTTTGAAGATTCCACATGGAAAAAAGTAAAATATTTCTTTAAAATATTTATATTGATTTCATGATGAAATTATAATCTCTTGGATATGTTAGGTTAATTAAAATATACTAATTTCACTTGCTGCTTCTTAAAATGTATCTCTGAGAAATTTTAAAATGTCATATGTGGCTCACATTTCTATTGGATAATTTGTTCTACAATATAAGGATACCCTCATATAGCTGAGATTAGAGAATTTATCTACCAGGAGAGAACCCTTCCATCCCTCTTATTTTTCCCTCTATACAATCATCCATCTATCCATCCATTCATTTAATGTCTTACTTTCTAGGTTTTATGGATATAATGATGTGAAAATAGACAGTTGTTCTCCTCATGGATCATACAGTTCAGCAAAGAAAAATTTATTAGTCAAATATTCCACCAGTAAATGTATAATTAGAACCTGTGTTAAGTTGGAAAGGTATATGGGTTATGAGATTTATACAGAAGGGAAAAAGAGTTAGGCTGGGTGTAAGGAGTGTAAAGAAAGGTCTTGTTAAGAGATTGGGCATTTGGTCTCATAGCTGAGTGTGAACGAGATTAATTAGGTCACAGTAAAATGGAAAGAGAAGGAAGGTCATCCCAGACCATCGTTCTTAGGGCCTCAGAGCAAGATGGTCCATGGCACTGAAAGCACAAAAGAGGCATTCCTCAAGATGGATCTGGAGAAAGAGTTAAAGGCCAGACCAAAAATCTTAATGAGACAAGTGGTTGAGAAGGAGAGAACATCAGCAATGGCTCCTGAAAACTTGTGTTGACAACTTTTCTGTTTGGGTAAGGACTCTGTAAAAGTCCTTATTGTTGCTGTGTGTTATGTTGTTTGCTTTTGATCTCTTGGCACCACTTATGGATTTAGAAGTATGTTGTGGAATGTGGTAGCTTTTATACCAGATCTATTATTTTTCTTTAGAGTTTAATTTCAGAACTCCTTTTGACAAGATTATTCTGATTTAGTCATGCCAAAATGCACAAGGCCATAAGGACACAGAAGAGTCCTTTGGAATTTATCTGTAAGCTCTCTACCACCTGCCCTGAAAGGCAGATAGGAATCCAACTGAAAGAGCCAGAAAGAGGGTTTTTGAGGGGAAAGTGAAACTGGAAAATTTGCCGTACATGTTGCCTGTCACTACCAGAACAAATAAGCAGAGACAAGGCTTGAATCTTTATGGGCACTTTATTCAGATGCTGACGATCTCAGAAGATGGCAGGTTATATACCCTCAAAAACTGTCTTAGCATCTCTTCTCAAGCTGACCTTATTGTATGAAGACAGTGTAGGTAAGGGTTTGGGGAAAATGTTAATCAGATAAGAGTTGCAGTCAGCCTCCATTTTCCTTGTATTTCTTTATTGCTGATCAGCCATTTTTTATCTGTGTTAGGAGTTCCCTCTCTGGAACACAATGGTTCAGATACCATCTCCATTGCTTAAAGACCCCCTGGGGCACCAAAGCTGAATTGCTTTTCAACCTCCTGAAATGACAGGTTATGCATTCCAGTTCCTGTAATAACAGCTTTCTACATACATTAATCACTTAAGCCTATTAACTAAGGCTGAACTCTTTAACTCTTGAGTTCCCCTATCAAAAGGAGGAACCATTTGGTGGTCATCCCTTCCCATAAGAAGATTTTTGTACATGAGTTATTCTCTGCCCAAATCTTGGTGAAAAGTAGGATTTATTTTAATAAAGTACATTCTTTATTTACTTGCTCATCAAGAAACATTGGCACTGACTCATTGAGCATAATTGTGATAAGACATGAAAAAGTGTAATTTAAGTTATAAAGTGCAGTATAAAAGTTATTTCTGTGGCCCTTAATCATTGAGGACCACCGCTTCCCACTCAAATACTTTCTGCATTATTTTATCCATGTCCTTTTTTCCCAACATTTTTTTTATTGTTGTCCAAGTACAATTGTCTCCATTTTCACCCCACTGTGTACCCTCACCTGCCCCCCCGTATCCCCACTGCCCACCCTCGGATCCACCCCCTTTGGCTTTGTGCACATGTCCTTTATACATGTTCCTTGATGCCTCCCTGCATTATCCCCTGTTATCCCTCTCCCTGCTCTTCCTGGAATGCTATCAGATTGTTCTTTATTTCAATGTCTCTGGTTGCATGTCCTTTTTTAAAAAAAATCAAATTGGTGAGGAAAGAAAAGAAAAACCCCTCACATTGAAAGATACTAAAAGCCACTTCCCGTAACTTTAAAATTTATCCACTTAAACTACAAATTATTCTGGGAAAAGATCTATAAATAACTGTGAAGCTGAGGAATGCATGGGAAATTAAAGTTAATACAGAATGCACTGCTTGTAGGTTTTTTTGTTTGTTTTTTAAACAGACTACTTTGTTTTATTTATTGGAAAACACATGGTTAACTGGTTTAGAACATTAAATGACATTGGGGAAACTGACCTGTGTTTTGACACTATGGAAATCATGTTCAAAATAAGCTTTAGCATATGTAAAATTGTAATTTATAACAAGAAATATATATATATTTGGCCTTTGTCCCTTTTCTGGCACAGAGCTCCTGAAACCTTTGAAATCTAAGTGATGAGAACTATGAGGTTCTTGTTATGTTAATGAGGTGACCTTTGGAGCTCACCTTAGGATGGGGGATGGGTGCCTGGAGGACCAAACCTGTGAGTAGAGGGTTGGAATTTTCAGTCTCACCCCTTGACCTCAGGGAAGGGGGAAGGTAGAGGGGCTGGAGTTTGAATCAATTCTCAGTGGCTAATGATTCAATCAATAATGCCCATGTAACGAGTATCCAAAAGGACAGGGTTTAGAGACCTTCCAGTTTGATGATACAGGGAGGTGCTAGGAGAGTGGAGTGCCTGGAGAGGGCATAGAAGCTCCACGCCCATTTTCCATGCTTTGCTCTGTGCACCTTTTCCATCTTATATCCTTTCGCCATAAACTGGTGCTGCTCTAGTAAGTAAAATGTTCCTCTGAGTTTTGTGAGCTGCTTTAGGAAATCAGTCAAACCCAAGCAGGAGGTTGTGAGAACCTTTGACTTGTGTACAAGCTGTGCAAGCACAGGATTAGCAACCTGGACTTAATGCTGGCATCAGAAGTCCAA
Source organism: Carollia perspicillata (assembly GCA_004027735.1). NCBI lineage: Eukaryota > Metazoa > Chordata > Mammalia > Chiroptera > Phyllostomidae > Carollia > Carollia perspicillata. Next base: position 7,799 of record PVKM010040137.1, on the reverse strand, counting down.
GAAGGAGATCGTGGTAACCTCCGATCTGTAGCTGGTGGGTCAGATGCGCTGGTAATAACCCAGGCTTTCAAGTGGTGTCCAAAGTGTGGGGTGTGGGGGTGACAAAGTCTTGTGGGAATGCTCTCTCAACCTGTGGAACTCTGACATTTTCTCCGGGTAGATAGTGTCAGAATTGATTTCAATTTTCAGACAGCCTGCTAGTGTAGGAGAACTGCTTGTTAGTGTGGGAAAACACTCCACTCCTCAACTCCCTACACATTGGAATTGGATGCAGGAACCCCAAAACAAAGCATCCTGGCAGCAAAAATAAATATGCAGAGAAAACTTGTTACCATGGATTTTATTTGTTTTAGCAAACCAAAATATATTTACGTATTTATAAAAGCTTTACAAAAAAACTATCAAAATAACATAAAAAGAAAACATGAAGCCAAAGTAACATTTTGAAAGTACAATACAAATTTTAACAAGATTAGGTTATAAATAAGATTATATAACCAAGAAACTATTTATTAGAAAAAATGCCGTTGGTTTTGGATTTGGAATGGATTATCTGGTTTGTAGATTTGCAGATTTTCACTTCCCTTCTCCTTTCATGTATTATTTCCTGATGTTGTTGATTTTGTCACTTGTTAATAGCTTATTTTTTTCTTGTATTGTTTCACTCTTTTTCTGGAAGAAAAGAAGAGAAATTATCAATTTAGTGAAAAGCTGGATGAATCAGTCTCATTTAAAGAAATAATTTAAAATCTGGGCCCAGCTATCTTCTCATTCTTTTCAATGCACACGGAATACAAGTTACTGCCTCTAACTGTCACAAATTCTACATCCTAACTTCTAGCCAGAATCTTTCATCCACACCCATCCAACTACTTCCTGGGTTAGAAAATGTCCAGACAGCTTTAGATGAGAAATTTAACTTGATTTGCTAACAAGAAAGTTTCTACTAGGTCATTTTTATGACCATATCCTCTTTCGAATTAGGCACTTTTAAGAACCTCAATTGTCATACACTCTAAGAATTCTATCCAAGTCTAAAATGTTAATAAATCCAGGATGTGTGGTAGATTTTAAATTATCATGATGAAAATGTTGGGAGACAGAAGGGCTGAGTTTTCTTTCTGAGAGAGTCTCATTCTTAATGTCTTGAGAAGCCTGAGATAATCCCACCAAGACTAGGCACCTGCCTTTCTCTGACAGAATGTTGAGAATTTTGCATTGAAGACCATTGGGTAAGCGCCATTATGACGGCTGAAAGAAGGGTTACTGAGAGTGCTAATTATATGCAATCCATGGGCTAATATGGTAACGAATGGGAAATTGTGTTATCCTTTATTTCCTCTCTTCTTGCCACTGAATCAGGAGAAAGGAACTCTCAGGTTAGCAAACCAATTGTTCTGTACAGTAACTTGAACTGTGCAGGCCCCTAAATCTTAAAACTCTTGACATTATATCTGCAGTGGTTTTCTTCCTTGCAAGTCAAATCAAGTCAAATTTTATTTGACCTGCTCTATATTCCAGGCACAACGCTCAGTGCTACAGATACAATGGTGAGTGTATTAGTCAGGGCCCTCCAGAGACAGAACCAATAGAAAATTCTCTGTCTCTTTTTCTCTCCCTTTCCGTTACCCTGACAGAAACACTTAGAATAATGTTTGATCAAATATGTGGGCACTGTGGCCTAGCCAAGGTCAATTAAATTAACCAACATGGTAACCAATAACCTAATAGGTTTCAAAACACTGTCAGTCTAGTGGGTGAGAGAGAAGTTTAGTTCAAGAACAGTGTGATGAGTATTATGATAGAAGCACAGGGTTCTAGAAGACCTAGTCTACTATCGGGGACAGGAAGGCTTCCTGGAGGAGGTAACAGTTAAGCTGATGTGGATCTGCTGACATGTAAACATTCCTGAGAAGGGAGAGGGCATAGAGAAATGAGGGTTGCGGTAGATTGCTTGCTAGACAGAGTCCAGTCTCCTGAAATGAAAGAGCTTGATTTATGCATAGCGATGCTTCCTTTGCGTCACCTAATAAGCATGACTCATAACCTCATGAGTCAACTTTCTTTTCCTGTGAAATGAGGATTGTGATATTTTCCTTGCAAAGATTTTGACAACTCAAGAAAGTATTTAACACTTGCAGCTAGCATGGTGCCTGGCACAGAATACCTGTTGAATGAATGATGCTGCTATTGATGATTACGTTGTACTTGAAAGCACCAAGAAAATTATTTCTTTTCATTTTTTAAAAAAGATTTTATTTATTTAATTTTAGAGAGGGGAAGAGAGAAAGAAAGAGAGGGAGAGAAACATCACTGTGTGGTTGCCTCTCACATGCCCCTTTACTGGGGACCTGGCCTGCAACCCAGGTATGTGCCCTACACTGGGAATCGAACTGGCAGCCTTTTGGTTCGCAAGCCCATGCTCAATCCATTGAGCTATACCAGCCAGGGCCAAGGAAATTATTTCTGTTGGTGAGTAACATGGAACATTTATTCTTTGTGAGGAACACTGTGGACTGAACAAGATGTCAACAGGTAAAGATCTAGGATTATTCTTGTTTGAGCTGCCTGTTTAAACAAAAGAGCAGAACAGAAAGTTCAAGACATTTGATCAGGGGTAAATTCTCAAGAAAATAGTTCTCAGGGAAAAACAAAAAGCTCTTTAGGAATTTGTTGCAACAGGCTATATGGGAGCCAAGGGTGACCTGAATCTGGGCTGTGGCACATTCATCTTTTACACTTGGACTTGGGGACAGGCTTTGTTTAAGTATTTTTCTACCGCAATCTACAGCAACTCTCATTTCTCTATACCCTCTCCCTTCTCAGGAATGTTTACATGTCAGCAGATCCACATCAGCTTAACTGTTACCTCCTCCAGGAAGCCTTCCTGTCCCCGATAGTAGACTAGGTCTTCTAGAACCCTGTGCTTCTATCATAATACTCATCACACTGTTCTTGAACTAAGATATTTGTTTAAGGTTAGATATTTAAAGGCTGAGATTGTGGTTTTCAAGCACATGATACCCAGGAGTGTCTTTGACACTTAATCTCATTCTAAAAATCAAAGTGGCATTTGCCAAAGGAAGTTATGTCTCCTCCTCAAAGTGTATCTCCTAGTATAAAGCCTAATGGTCTATAAACTGAATAATCTTAATTCTGTCACTTTGTTAAAACTGCTATTATATTAAAAAATAAGCGAGTTCAAAAAACAGATATAACTGAAGTGATCCACCCACATCTATTACATTAAAAAAAGAGCTTTGTTAACTCTAATACAGTCTTTTTTTCTTGATTTTATATTACTTTTTTATTGACTCTATTGGGGTGATGTTGGTTAGTAAAATTATATATAATAGATTTCAGGTATACAATTCTATAACACATCATCTGTACATTGTATTGTGCGTCCACCACCCTGAGTCACTCTTCTATTCTTTTCAGTAGATCTGGTCTTTTTCAGAGATTTAGCTTGATACGATACCTGAACACCATTGATATTTGTTGCCTTGTATGAGATGGTGATTGGGTAGATTATGTATTATATGATAAGGTCATGTTATAGCAAATTTATCAACTAAAATTAAGTTGATTTTATATTTTCATGAATTAGAATTCCTTTTCTGAAAATTCAAGTGTGGTTTTTTTGTGTTTTCTTTTTCTTTTTTATTTTTACTACATGCTTTTTTCGAGATTTCCAAAAAGAAAGTAAGTGTTTTTAACTGTGATATTTAAGCTTATTTTCTATGTGAAATATATGTTGTTCCCCAAGTTACTGTATTTCTCTCTTTTCTCTGTACGTATTGGGTTTTAATATGACAAATGTAGTGGGAGGTTTCCTGCTCTGAGAGATTTCCTGGTTCCAGTGTTTGAGAGCCTCTGAAGTTGTCTGCCTAGCATTTCCTCGAAAACAGATGTATAGCTGTTTCTGGAAGTACCCTTCAGAAACTTGGAAAGGTTTTTTATTGACATAAAATACTTGAAGACAGTAATTAAGTTAATAATGTTTATACTCAGCAATAACACTTTAATTTAAATAAACTCTCTTTGCCTGAGAAATGCTATAATATCTATTTCCTTCTATTCTGAAAACTAAATATTTCCTGTAGCTTAATAACCTTCCAGAGCCAGAAAACATAGCTGTTACTCTTAATATGAAAAGGATATTTTAATTTAACACTTTGTAAATGCACAGATTTCTAGAAAACCTCTTGGAATTCGGTAAATGACATTGACGGCTATGGAAAAGGAAGTATTTGTGATTACATAAACTTTTGGGCCAAGGTCAAGAGCAGGTGATCCTCTTCTGTTTTATTCTATTTTTTATTTGTTTAAAATATCAGAATTATATTCAAATCAGTTATAAAAGATCTTAATATTGCATTCTCTTTCCCTGGAAATTCAGATTGTAGATAGACTTGCATGTTATTTGTCAACATTCCACATATACCCCCTTTCTCCTCCCTCTTTACTCTCTAAGTGATCTCGTTACCGGGCAAACCAGGGCTTGGCCGCTTGTCACCTATACATATGACCCAACAATTTGTGTTAAAAGAAACAGGTTTTTATTAACAAGATTCCAACCTTGAGGGGGTGGCTGAGAGCACTTCTGCTCAGACACCTTCTCTCCCATGAGACCCAGAACTTCCCTTGCTTCTCGGAAGGCTATAAGCCAAAACCATGCCCAGAAGTTCCCCATTTCCTTATCTGTTAATTAGCTGGTCATGTAAACAGATCTCCATCCTCTCTGGAATGTGCACTTGTGGGTTTCAGAGTCTCTATCCTCTCACAGCAGCTCTTTTATTAAGGATCCAGGGTGCACTGTTCTCAGCCTCCATGCAGCAGTTCAGAAAACCATGTGCCGTGTTACACTGCCCCAGCGTGGGTCCCTACCTCCAGGAGTGAGCTCCCATCCATGTGGGGTCTAAGCCCCTGGTCAGTCTCACATCTTCTGGTCCCACGGGTGCTCCTGTTCATGCAGGAAGCAGGGCCAAAGGTCCAGAATGTCCAAAATGCCGAAAGCCTACCAGGAGAGAGCTTGCACCGAGCTCTGAAGCCCCATACTAGCAGCACCCATACCAAGCTAGTGACTTCCCTGCATGTCCTTCGGAGAAGCAGAAGTCTACAACTCAGCATTCCCAGCCGCACTTCATCGCCAAGCACCTCTGGCAAGTCTGTGCTTGGCCGGACAGGTCCCTGCAACTCCGTCAGCTCTGTCAGTTGTCTTCTTGTGGCTCTCCCAGGCAGATAGACCCTGTGGCTGACTTCTGTGCAGACCTCTCTGCAGACCTCCGCCTTGTTTCCTCCTGCCCTTCCACCTGCCCCAATTTAAATGCTCAGCTTGGAACTCAGCTTCCTGCGTGTCCTCACATCTGGCCCTTCCTATAGTGTGTTAGTGTCTGCCATTTTTGTCAGCTCCTCAGTATCTTTGACCCTCTTTCATCTGCCATCTTTAGTAGGGCGAGAGTTTCCTGTGAGGCACAGGCATCCAGGGAGGGCATCCTCCCCACCAGCTATGTCACGATTCACTGCACGTTGTCACAGTCAGGTATACAATTCACCCTGGCAGCAACCTCTTCTCTCCTTCAGGAAGGCTGGGCTGTTAATTTGCTTTTGTTATGCAATGTGTCTTAAATGCTGTACTTCCTGCTTTGTGGGCAGCCTGCCCTCAATATTGTCTGAAGACAAGATTGTGGGTGCTGTTCCCCTGTTATCAGGGGACCCATGCTCTGTACCCTGTTACAATCTCATCAACACTCATTTCTGTAAATATCACATTTATATCAAGGTTCTCAAATATAGACCTCCATTCAAAAATCTTTGAACTCTAGGGTAATATGCTAAATGTCAACCCAATATTTGAGCATAAAGTCTCATAAGGTTGCCAAACTTAACATATCCCAAATGAGATCTTTTCCCCCTACTCCTGGGCACTCCAATTCCTTCCCAAACCTAACTTTCCAAATGGCAATATCATTGACCAAGTGAAAAAATTGGCATCATCTTCCCATCCACTTACCCAATTCCGGTCAGTATTAAAACCTTCTCCAAGTCTGGTCAATTTTATCAACAAAGTATATGTTTATATCTGCCTGACCATTCTCTTATTTCATACCACATTATCTCTTGATTAGACCACCACTGGTCTGTCCAAATTTTCACTTCTGAAGAGCCAATTCGCTTGCCTTCTTAATCTTCCTCATTTCCATGCTTCTCACTGCAACCAGAATGATTATTTTAAAACATTTCCCTAGTCACATCAGCTATCTCTACTTACTATCCTCCAAAACCTTTCCACATACTTAGAATAAAGATGAGGTTACTGAGCACGATCTGTAATGCTCTGTCTACTCTCCAACCACACGTAATGCCACTGTGCTTGTTGTTCACTATTCTCTAGCCACCCTGGCCTGTTAAGTGCCTCAGTGTGCAAGCTCTTCCTGACTCATGGCTCTGGATTCTGGTTGCATGTCTCGGCTCCTCACATCTCATGTCACTGGTGCATCACTTTGATATCCATGGACGCCATCTACTGTTCTAAAATAGGTCTTCCTTCTTATTCTCTCCCGTGACTACGTCCTTTTTTTTTTCTTTCAAAGAACCAATATATCTACTATTTAATTATTGCTTCTTTTCCATACACTATATATCTTAAGCTCTATGAAAGCAGGGGACATGGCTGGTTTGTTTACAACTATATATCCAACACCAAATAGCATGCCTAATATATAGTAAGTATTCAGTATTTCTGAATAAATAAGTGAATGAATATCCAGACCAAAAACAAAAGCAGGTAAAATCTTTCTCCATGAAATCGTGTCATCACATTTTCTCTATTTCTTTCTTTCTTTCTTCCTTTTTTTCCTTTCCGTTTCTTTTTCTCCTTCCTTCCTTCCTTCCTTTTTTCTCTGTTGAAATATCTAGCTTTATTTAGGTCCTTATGGATTCATCTGGAGGAGGTAATAACATGTAAGAAACATTAAATAGAAGTCTTCATATGAAATGAAAACTATACTGGAAAGAATCTTAAGAGATAAGGATCTAACAGTCTACTTCAGAACTCTAAATCAGGGATAAGCAGCTTTGGAGAAGATCAAAGTAGATTGAAGCCAGGGACCTCATCTTCCTTCATTTTTTTTTTTTTAAGGATAATTATGTAATGTTGTAGAGGTGCTAAGTATCACTACAATGGCAATCATATTACAATATAGAAATGTAAATAATTAACAGGTTTTATACCTTAAGTTTCCACAATGTTATATGTCAAATACACTTCAGTTAATAAAAACAAAAATAAAACAAATGGCTCCTTTTCAGGCAAACAATCACATTTGCTATGATTAATTCAGATCTGTTCCTTATATCTCAACTCTTCCTGTGGAGTTAAGAAATTCAAACTTTCCTATTGTTGGAGGGAAGAGACAACCCTCTCTAGAAACACATGAGGTTCTTAGAGGCATATGTGATAGGCATAAAATAGGGAAAAGGCCCTTTGGCTCTTAACTTAATTACAGATGTCTTTACTGCCCCTCATCCCTTCACTGCCCCTTGAGGAGAGGCTGTTCTGCTGCTCTCAGGCCAGGCTTGGGCAAAGGAATCTTTGCTTATACTGTGAGCCTTGATATCCAGGGTCTACACTTTTCAGGGCCTCAACAGTAATTTCCTTTTGAAAATGTGTTCTTTCTCAGGGGCAGCACATGAATCACTCTCTTTCTCTTTGTCATCCTATTCTGAGACCCAGATTTTGGCTATAATTCCAAATTTGGGTCCAAGTGACCCAAAGCACAATATGTAGTAATCCC
>PVKM010040136.1:0-13536 GCA_004027735.1 Carollia perspicillata | reverse complement strand
ATCTCCTGACAGATCATGAATGGCATTACTTGAAATATCTTAATTTGTGCATTAGCTTCTTCTAAATGGGAAAATTCCTTGAATATTAGTGCAAACTGAAGGCAAAGAACACTATAAGTTGAAATGTAATAAACGGAGCTTATTTCCAAGGCACAGCTTGGAATCGCCTCTGTTTGAACGTTGCAGGCAAAGAATGCATTCCTGATTAGGCTTTGTTGACAGGCAGAATGTGGAGCACGTTTCCAGTTCCCTACGTCTCCGAGACTCTAAATATCTAATGCAGAGCTACATAAAATAGCTCAGCACAATTCCCCCAGCCCCCGTGAAAGCAATACTCAACAGGGATAAAACAGACAGCATAGAGGAGAAATAACAATTTCTAGAGTGGTCTCCGAATATGCAGGGTCTGGCAGAAAACAGGCCTGCTTGAGTGGGGTTGGCAGGGTAATGATATGGGCGTGATAATTTATAGTTTTAACTTGAACATTTCACCTAAAATGTCATAGGGTGTGCTTGGGTGAGATATTGTTATGTTACAGAATTACATACTTGTGATTTTGTAATAAAAAAGGGCCGTTATTTATGCCAGACCCTGTATATGCAAAAATTTGTGTTTAAAATAGATGTTGAGAAAACATCCCAGTCAGCTAATGCCAAAGGAGAAAGAGGAAGAAAATGGAAGGAATGGGGACAAACCAAGAGCTAGCATACCTGTGGAGGGGAGCCGGGAGATACTTGTGGTGGAGTCATATCATGTGTGACCAGAATTGCCTCCAGAGCAGCTGTGCCAGAAGTTGCTGCCCTGCGTGTCTGCTGATACATCACAGAGGTAAGAAGGACAATTGCTGGAATCAGTTCTCCATTCCACCACTAACCAATTGTGTGATGGCAGTCATATCACTAAATGGTCAGTATTTGTTTCCCCAGCTATAAAATGACAGCAGTGACCACATGCCCTCTAACTGTCCTATTGAAATCCATGAAGTTTCTTGAAAGTCATATGCAACTTGTAGCTTAAATGATAGAGCTCTGCAGTTATAATTGGTGTCATCCTTGTTCCAAGAGCCCATCCAAGGTGCGAACCATCATGAGTACTGAGGCCATGCTTTTCTTAAAGTGCCGATTCTTCAGAACCTTGTCAGTCCTGCTTCTTACGTTGCACACAAGCTCAAAACCCCCACAGAACCACAGAGAGTGTCACAAGTTGCCTTATTTTTACTGTTGTCATTGACCCTTAAACCTACAGGTCTCCCTCTTGGCAGAACCCTCTCTCTGACTCCACGTCTCAGGGGGCTACAACATTTCTGTCTCCGATTACCTCCAGTGTTTACCAGCCCTGACAAACATTAAGTCTAATGAAAACATTACCAAAAGGTATTAAAAAGTGAGCCTGCATGTTTTACATTTCCTCTAGAGTCTTGCTTTTGGTGATTTACATAACTGCTTCAGAATATTCAAAGTGCATTTTTAAATGTCATCATTTGCAGGGATTATTTGTACATTGCTCTTAATTAACTTCAACTTCAAAATCTAGTTGGTCAGAATTGGGGGTTTTGTGCATAGTATCTCTTGGTGTCTCTCAGCTCTGGTTTAATTAGGTTCCCAGCTTGCTTTCACCTAGATCAAAAGCAGGAAGAGAGGACTTGAGGAGGATTATCATAATAAATAAAATACGCCTGCCTGTTCTTTAGTTCCTCATTCTATGTTTTTTCAATTTGTACTATAGAAATAATGAATGCACAACATGCCTATTCTACATATGATAATGCACCCAGGGTTTGCAGACCCTTTAATATTAAAACAACAACTGCATTATTTAAAAACTGAACCTAGTTTCAAGCTCAACATATTGTCTAAAGAGACTGCAGAAAAAATAACTCATAATATGCTTTTAGTGGTCTATACTTTTCAGAAACAATAACAATAAATGTTACCCAAACCATTTATGCATGAAATCATAGCCATACTAATTTTAAAACCGACAGAAAAATCATGAGATAGAAATATCAATGATCAGAATAAGCAAAGAGAAATGAGAGATCTCAGACCCATGGAAAAATATAATACAAGTGAAATACGAGGTAAAAGAAACCTCATACATATTCAACATTTTGATGTTCATTTGAAAAATTTTCAAACAATACAGAAATATACAGTATAAGAAATAAAAGTTTATCTTATATTCTCTCACAACCTTTCAACTAAGTCCCACTCCCATTTCATGGAAGCCACTACTCAGAACTTATATAAACACTAAAAAACATTCTAAGGCCATACATACACTGATATGAATATATAGTGTTTATAAATATAATTACAACATAATATCTATAGGGATACACTCATTCATGCATTCATTCAATCATTTTCCTTTTAATGGAATATTTAAGTTGTTGCATATTCTATTACATACATCTTTGGGCACATGTTTAAATATTTTTGGAGTTCATATTCCTGTGGTTGTAATTGCTAGTTCAAAAGATATATATATATTGGTATCTACAGCCAACTTTGCCTTCCAGAAAAAATGACTAAGGCAATGAAACTCTCACAACCTGTGTATGAAAGTGAACATTTCCCTACATTCATTCACACTGGACATCATGTTGCCTATTTTCCAGTACACTTACAGATTCATTCATTGTTCCGTAATTTCAGGGGAATCCTAGAACAGAGCGGAGGTAAACTGTTTACTCACTTGGTCTTCTGACTTTTACTAAAGGTACCACTAAGTGAAATATCTAAAACCAGGAACAAAATATAGAAACCTTTTTTGGGAGCAAAGTTTTGTTAAACGCATACACACGGTTGTCTCTAAAATATCCATATAAGGATGGAGTGACAACCTGGAATTCTTAAAAAACACAAAAGAGCCATGGGGTTGCAAATACCAGAAAGCCACGTGCTGCTCCTGAAAGTCTGCAGAGTTCAGACCATAAGCTCTAGAGAAATTGAGAAGTTTTTGAGATCGGAGATAGTTTGGTATGTAAGAGTATCCCAAAAAACTGTCATGAGTGATTTTGGAAATAAAATATATTAGAAAAATTGCATTTATTATGAGATCTTGTTACAAATAGCAATCCAGACAGCATTATTATTATTATTATTATTATTATTATTATTATTATTATTACTATTACTATCTATTATAACAGTTCATCACAGTCACACAATATGGCACTAACCATGAACAGTTTGTCCAGCCTTTGTTTGGATGGAGACAGCATAACAAAAGAGGCACAAAGCCAACCTTTATAGGAGCGATTTATGAAGCAAAAAGAATTAAAATAAGTAGAAATTTACACATTTTGAATCACATAAAAGAATGGGGAGATAAAAAAATATATACCAACTTTACAGCTTAACATGAATATATTATAAAATGACATTATTAAATGTGGGTTATTAAACAAATTTAGGGCTGGTTAAATCAAAATTTCATTGCAAGTGTAGATCTGTACTTTATAACATTTAAAGAAAGTAAAACTCAGATAGAATTGAGAGAGATATAGAAAATCAATTTTTGAAAAATTAGCAGATAGAAAATAGAATGACTGTCAGATTGATGGGAAAATATGAATTTCCTATCCTTGAAATAGATACAAAGTCACAAAAGTACAACTGACATTCAAATATGAAAAATTGTTTTATATTTTTAATGCAAATAAAATATATAAATGTGACAGTAGCATTGCTATTTTTTAAGAAAAACATCACGGCCAAAGACATACACAGACGATCCATAGAAAGAGTACATGCACACAAAGAAGCAAAGCCCATTGTTGCCGGCATCCCTAACGAACGGGGCACTGAGGCTGCGCCCCTTGGCAGTATGTCCTAAAATGTGGCTGAAACTGTTGTATAGCCCTTTAGGAAAGCAATATGGCTTTACAAATAAAGAGCCAGTAAGTCGTGCATACATTTCAGTAATACATGCCCTAGGAATCTATCCTAGAAAATAAAATGAAACTATTTACTGTGCTTGGTAACTCACAGATATTATCTTTAGTAAAAGAAAGGTGAAAGATTTATTTATACGATCTGAAGAGAAACCAGAGTATAGATATTATCTTATTTAACTTGACAAAAGAAAAAACCCATAAGCACAAATATATTCATTGTAGTGCTTTCTACAAAAGTTAAAGCATATTAAATGCCAACCGCAGAGGAAAACATTAAGAAAATTATGGTCCTCTGACATAATATGCATCCTCTTAAAAATAACAACAACAGAAACTGTTTTGAGGCCTAAGTAGATAAGAGATAAGATAAAAATTATTCATTTGAGGGGATTCCAGCTTTCTCCTTTTTCCCTCTCGCTGCCTCACACCATGTATACATTCTCATCTCCTTTGCACCTTGTATAAATGTCGCCTTGGACAAATTCCCCCTAAAATTACAGTCAAGTTGGCGGTGGAGTACAAGAAGAGAATTAGCCTCCCAGGAGTCCACACACTTTGCTGTGGAAGAGAGGGGCTGCCGGCGGGGGATTCCAGCTACCAGGAGAGAGAACACTGAGGGACCGTAGCAGTAGTGGCAAGGTAAGAGAAAGCAACCTCTGCAGAGGGTGCAACGGTAAGAAGTTCCCCGGAGTTTCTAGGTGTTGGAAACAGCAGCAAACATCAGGCTTTAGCAAGATTTGCTGTTGTCTGTTGGCCATGAAGGTCTCTAACATTTGAGAGAAGTGTACGTCAAGTTTGAAATTCCTTTCTGGGCCCTCCTTTTATAAAAGAAACCTATCTTAGATGACATGACTTTATCATCATTATTCAACGTTACAGAAAATGTTTATGATATAATTTCCCATCACTTACTAGAAGGAATAAGAAGCGGCCAGTGGGAGCTGCTTGCGAGGAGAGTTACACAGGTCTGGGAGCTGCTGGGGACGGCCAGCAGGTGTGATCCCAAATTCCGAGGCCATAGGTCAGACCTCCATGGCAACTACCAAAGCTTAGGAACCAAGAAAAGAGCCAAGAATTACTTTTCAAGCTGGAGGGACTAGTAACTAGCGGCAAGTACAAGGTAGTCAACAATGAGGCATTAAAACAGGCAAGGAGGTTTTCAAGCAATCGGTGCCCACTCGGGCCATTTGCAAGGCCCAGTCCACTACACTGATATGGAGGCGGATTATTAATGATGGAGCGTGGGAATGTTAAATTTTGAGTATAAAAAGGCCAAAAAAAGGGAGGTGAGATGATGCATGTGGCCAAAGACTAAGAAGGCAATACCTCTAAATTAACAGTTTGATTAAAATGTGTGATTTGGTACTCCTTAAATTTTTCATAAACATAAAGATGGTTTTAAAATTATTTTTAAATCCCTTACACAACAAAAAAATAAAAGTCCTGGGAGTGGCCACACATTTCTATGTTTCAATGAAATACAGTAGAAAAATGGAATGGGGCTACACAGTTCCTTCAAGAAGGGAAGATAATACCTAAAAGTTAATTTTTCTGCACGACAATTTTCCCACAGAGAATGGAACCTTGAGATACACATTTTCACCTCCTACAAAACTAGTTTTTCTTACAATTTAATACCGTACTTGGCCCTCCATATTGGCAGGTACTGCACTTGTGGGTTCAACCAACAGCAAATAGAAAATATTTGAAAAAAACGTTGTTGACATGTACCATGCAATTAGGCCTTCAATGGTTATGCCTGTACTGAACAGGTACAGACTCTTTTCTTGTCATTATTCCCTGAACAATTATGCAGTATAACAACTGTTTACCAGCATTTACATTGTAATAGCTACTATAAGTAATGTAGAGACGATTTAAAGTAGTCAGGGGCACGTGCATAGGTTATATGCAAACATTACGCCATTTGACATGTGACTTGAGCATCCATGGATTTTGGTATCCTCTAGGAGCCCCAGAACCAATCCCACAAAGACACCAAAGGACAACTGTATTTCAAACTACGTGGCCCGTTTGGCACTGAACAGGCGAATTGCAATGCTTTGTCTAACCCATCAAATTTTCATTGACCATCTGAGATGTATATAAGCTTTGAGCCAAGCTCTGCAATAATTTTTCTATGAATTAAAATCACTATAGACAGAAGGGTTAACTTTTAAGATACTATACTAATAGAGCTCATTGCAAATCAGTTGCAAATAATGTTTGCATAGCTGGGGTATGAGTACGACACTCTACAGTGAGCACACTGGTATCATTTGTAATGTGAAATGAGTCTGTGCCGGTGGAATTATGATCACACTTGTAATTTAATACGATTTCTATAATCGTAAATCTCCTTACCATCAACTTCTAAAATATAAATGCTCCTTTTTTCTTATTATCCAATTTGGAAGCACCCATTCATTGACTATGAATTACCTTGCCATTTAAGGTGGTGAAACAATCAGTGGAAGTCATTAAATGGTGTCACAACTGTGCTGGAGTCCTTATCACACCGCAGTGCGTAACAACTTATACATCAAGTCTTATTTGAACATTAACTGAGTGTACAATTACTTGTTAGTGCCCTGAAAAACAGGTAGTTTCTGGGATATTTTTCTCAAGTAACCTCATCAAAAACAGAGTGCAAAACACCCTAAATCAAGGAAGTTTGAAAGCATTTATCTCAAAGAGCAAAGAGATGTTTATATATGGACACATAATTTTTTAATGATTTTTCATTTAGCATCTTGGATCAAATAAAATAATGTATGCTATTTTATATTTTTGCAAAGCATAGTGTAATGATTTTTTTCATTATAGGTTATATTTAAGATAATTAAGACTCTTGAGAACTAACTGAAAATTTCTTCTTAAGAATCAAATATACCTGCCCTGGCTGGCGTAGCTCAGTGGATTGAGCACGGGCCTGAGAACCAAACGATCGTGGTTCGATTCCCAGTCAGGGCACATGCCTGGGTTGCAGGCCAGTTCCCAGCAGGGGACTCATGAGAGGCAACCATACATTGATATTTCTCTTCCTCTCTCCTTCCCTTCCCCTCTAAAGATAAATAAATAAAATCTAAAAAAAAAATCAGATATACCTGATATGTATTATTGAGACAAAACATTTCCTGGGCTAGAAATAAGAAGAATTAGAATCTGGTTTTAAGCTAATCAATGGTGCAATATCCTTAGAGGAAAAACTTGTTGTTCAGAGGAAGATAGGTTAGAATGGAACACAGAAACATGGCTGCTCATCCACACATTTGTCCGAGGAAAAGGAGTCCCAGGAGAGAAATTTCCTTATAATGGTCATAGTTTCCTCAGACTGTCACTGACTAACAGCCTGGTGCCTTAAATGTACAGACTTGATAGTTAATGTCCCTTGACCTGGTTCTAAGCTTCTCAGGTCACCTTCTGACTCGAAACCTTTTGAGGTAGTTCTACAGGGAGAACTTATATTCCTTATAGGTTCTTCCCTTATATTTCTTATTGCAGATTAATAAATATTCTATTACAACTGTCAAGAGTTTGGTTAATATGATCTCTCCCTGAGAAATGGAACCACTCTTAGTCTACTGACGTAATCCTGTAAATAAATCAAACCCTTACACACATGCACCCAGGCGCAAAATTTAGTTACTTGTAGGATATTGATTTAAATTTTTTTAAGGCTTACCATGCTAGGTGGTTTTCAGCAACTTTTTAAGAGTGCGGTTTGCCCCTGTACAGACAGAGTCCAAGACAAATCTCATTTTCTTCACCTATATGTTATACTTACCATGTGTTTTTGTTGACATTTTATTTTTTAATCATATTTTACTGGTTATGCTATTACAGTTTTCCCAATTTTCCCCCTTTATCCCCTCTTCGCCCTGCACCCCTCAACCCTTCAACATTCCCCCCCTTAGTTCATGTCTGTGGGTTGTACATGTAAGTTCTTTGACTCCTCTGTTTCCTATACCATTTTTATCTCTCCCCGTCTGTTTTATGCCTACCGATTATGCTGCTTCTTCCCTGTACCTTTTCCTTCTCTATTCTTCCCCTCCCCCTCCCCACTGAAATCCCTCCATGTGATCTCCATCTCCCTGATTCTGTTCCTGTTCTAGTTGTTTGCTTAGTATTTGTTTTCATTGTTGTTGTAGTGGGTTTTTTTAGGTTCAGTTGTTGATAGTTGTGACTTTGTTGTCATTTTATTATTCATAGTTTTTGATCTTCCTCAATTTCTTAGGTAATTCCCGTTAACATTTCATATAATAAGGGCTTGGTGACGATGAACTCCTTTAATTTGACATTATCTGGGAAGCACTTTATCTGCCCCTCCCTTCTAAATGATAGCTTTGCTGGAGAGAGTAATTTTGGATGTAGGTCCTTGCCTTTCGTGACTTCAAATACTTCTTTTCAGCCCCTTCTTGCCAGCAAGGTTTCTTTTGAGAAATCAGCTGATTGCCTTATGGGAACTCCTTTGTAGGTAACTCTCTCCTTTTCTCTTGCTGCTATTAAGATTCTCTCTTTGTCTTTAATCTTGGGTAACTTAATGATTATCATCACCAAGTTGCCTTGGTGTGTTCCTCTTTGGGTCCAACTTCTTTGGGACTCTCTGGGCTTCCTGGAAGTCTATTTTCTTTGCCAGATTGGGGCAGTTTTCCTTCACTATTTGTTCAAATAAGTTTTCAATATCTTGCTGTTGTTCTTTTCCTTCTGGCACCCCTATAATTTGGATATTAGAACATTTAAAATTGTCCGAGATGTTCCTAAGCTTCTCTTCATTTTTTTGAATTCTCGTTTCTTCATTCTGTTCCAGTTGGATATTTATTTCTTCCTTTTGTTACAAATCATTGATTTGAGTCCTGGTTTCTTTCCTGTCACTGTTGATTCCCTGTATATTTTGCTTTATTTCACTTTGGGTGGCCTTCATTTGTTCTTTCATTTTGCAACCAAGCCTGATCAGTTCTGTGAGCATCTTGATTACCAGGGTTTTGAATTCTACATCACATAGGTTGGCTATCTCCTCATCACTTCACTCTTTCTCTGGAGTTTTGTTCTGTTCTTTCATTTGGGCCCTATTTCTTTATCTCGGTGCACCTGTTAAGTTGTGAGGGGGCAGGGCCTTAAGTATTCACCGGGGAAGGGCAACCCTTTTTGCTGCATTGTGGTGCTGTCTGTAGGAGAGGGGCCAGAGGTGGAACCATTTAGCTCACTGGCTGGGCTCTAGCCCCACTTTCCAACAAACTTTCAAGTGAGACTGGGGTTTCTCTCACTGCAGCAACCCCCGCTGGAGTCCACAGTCAGCTGCGAGTCTCAGTTTCCTGTTCAGCCAGCTCCACCAGCACAGTTAGCCACCTTGCCCCGGGTTCTCTCTGTCTGTGTGTCTGCCCCTCTCCCTCCTACTGGTCTGGTTGGTCTGGTTGACTGTTTCTTTCATTTCTTGGTTGTCGGAGCTCCATGCAGTTTGATTTTCTGGCACTTCTGGTTGTTCATTGTTTTAGTTGGTTGTTATCCTCCTTTTGCTTCTGTGAGGAAGTGAAGGGTTTCTATGTGCCTCCATCTTGGCTAGAACTCTTTTACTGACATTTTAAACACTATACATCTTCTATAACCCTTAATGGAAATTTTAAAAACAGATAAATTATCCTTGCTTCAAAGGTTTGGAAGAGCACAGAGCCACTTCCGAACAGAGACAGTAAAATGTTAGAAAGAAGCAAACAGTGCGGAAAAGAATGAATTAAAGACTTTTCAGAGTCTCTTGAGGCAAATCCCTTTAGAATGACTTAAAGAGAAGAATATTAAATGCAACCATATAAGCACAAACACTTATTTCAAAATGTAATAATAATTTTGAAAACTCACTTCTCTATGTCTATGACTATAAATAATTAAGAACTGACTGTAGTCAGAAAAGCAGTACTATTCCAAAATGGGTCTCACAGAAGCCAGCATCAGGCTGCAGGTCTGAGCCCTGACGCACCCAACTGCTGCAGGGCACTTGGGTGCACGGCGGAGACCTCAAGCTTCAGAAAACAAGAGGCCGGTTGTTGTATGATGTAAGAAATAACAGTGTCTAACAAATCAAATGGCTGATCTGTACAATAAGATTGGCATGGTTTTTACGAAGTACTTTTAACCTAAATAATTTTGGGGAAAGTGTAGAAGTTGAGTGGTGGTGGCAGAGTGCTGCTGATTCGGGGGCGGAGGGTGTGTTTGATTCCCAGGAGCACAGTGAATGGCAGCCATCCAATTCTGTTGAAACTGCTCCTGACCTGCTACAAGTCTACAACTAAAGTCTTGTCAAGGAAAACATTTAAAATGACAAAACAAAGATAGAAATCAATAACAAAAATCCTTAAGACAGACAAATAAAAAGAGACAATTAAGGGTAGAAGGAATCAAGTTTTCAAATAATTTAAAATTAGAAAATATGTGAAAAACAAATAGAAAGCAAGAAACTCTCTCTATTTAAAACTCTCCCTTTATCTTATTCTGGTCCTCGAGAATCCTGTTCATCATCAAACTCTTGTTTTTTTTCATGTTAAGACTTTCCTCCCTGGCTGGTGTGGCTCAGTGGACTGAGTGCCAGCCTGCAAACCAAAGGGTCACTGGTGGGATTCCCAGTCAGGGCACATGCCTGGGTTGTGGGCCAGGTCCCCAGGGGGCACAATAGAGGCAACCACATATTGATGTTTCTCTCCCACTCTTTCTCTCTCACTTCCCCTCTCTCTGCAAATAAATAAAATCTTTAAAACACAAAAGGACTTTCCTCCTGTCCCACAACTTTTCCCACCCCATCTCTGTCCCTTCTTCTCTGGTACAGGCTAGACTGGCTTCCTGAAGGCTGGTGTGGGAGAATTTGAGCCCCACCTCATGGAGCTTCGGGGGCTCCACACAGTGCCTTGATGTGGGAGAGCTGTCTCGAGTCCGAGTGGGCCATCCTCAGCTCGGGCCCTGCCTCAGCATTCCACCCATGGCCTTTGGCCCCCAGGGTCCCGTTGCTCAGTTAACATCCCTGTCTAATAACTGGGAACCAACAAGACTAGCCCAGCCACCCCCAGTAATGTCCACTTGATCCAAAGGACACTCTCAAGTCCTTATTGCACTGTGTGGTGGGAATACTTGCCCCCAAGCCCAGCCCCCAGCACTCCTTCTGATGGCTGTACTGTCCTTTCTCCTGCTCGGTTATCCCGGGTGGCTTGGCAATAGTCAAGCAAAACAGATCACTGCGCCCCAATTTACTGAGGCAGGGAGCCATTCAAGAGCTGCCAGTTCTGTTCAGGTGGAGGACAAGTGGAATGACCCATAACCATCAGGGGAGACAGGGGATGGGGGGACGAGGGGAAAGGAATGTTGTTGATCCTCGAGCTGTGCATTCCCTCAAAAAGCACACCCTCCTTCCCCTAGTCTTTCTGACAGGTGCTCGTAAGTGTTATTTCTGTTTGTTTTCTTCTTTATGGTTTCACATATGTTTAAGGGTCTTCAAAACGAGCTGTTACAATTGTATTTTTTAAATGAAATCTACCCATCCTTCTAGACCAATTGAAACATGATTCCTTTCATAAAGCCTCCCTTGATCACCCATGTAATCAAAGGGAAACCTCTCTTCCTCTGATCTCCTACTGTTCTTTTTCATTGTTAAGACATCTACCACCATAGACTGTCTTATACTGTGGTTATTTTTTACATGTTTTATATCACATATTAGATGTGAAACATTTTGATAAACATATTTATGCATCCCCTGCAATGCATCCCCAAGCGTGGTGATATGCACATACAAATCCCTCAATAAATGTTTCTTAATAATTAAGAGTGTTTTCAGTTTATAGAAAGGAGTACTAAATAACTGTCAAGTTTTATCATATCACTAAATCTCTGATATTTACTACCAACAGCATGTAAGTACAGAGTCTGTCTCTAGTTAAGTTTTATCAAAAACCAAATTTGGATATATAAACCCTACTTGATCAGAACAGTACTTATTTGTAAATTCAAATGAAAATTTGTGTCCTTTTAAGTAACTGAAAAATATATAGAAAAAAAAACATTTTAAAAAGATAAAGGTTAGCCCTGGCTGGCGTGGCTCAGTGGATTGAGCACGGGCCTGTGAAGCAGAGGGTTGCAGTTTCGATTCCCAGTCAGGGCACATGCCTGGGTTGCAGGCCAGTTCTCAGCAGGGGATGCATGAGAGGCAACCACACATTGATGTTTCTCTCCCACTCTTTCTCCTTCCCTTCCCCTCTCTCTCAAAATAAATAAATAAAATATTTTTAAAAAGATAAAGGCTAAACCAACACAGGAGGAAGGACTACTTACAATGAGAATAAAAAACTTACCTGTTTGTTGTGTATTTTCCCACTAGGTTGTAAACTCCATGAGTGCAGAGATTATTTGCAACTATAAGCCAGCAATTTTCCCAGTGGTTAGTCCCTAGATGTTGCTCAGTAAAATTTGTGAATGAATGAAAGGAAACAACATTAAAACTAGGATTTTTATTGGTCACAAAGATATAGAGAAATATTTGAAAAGGAAAAACTTTGTAAATCAAAGCTTTATGGAAAAGTAGTGGAGAGCTTATATTCTGTTGCTCAGAAGTCAAACCCCTTCTCATCTGACACCAGACCTCTTGACATTATCCCAGCTTTGAACATGGAGTGCAGAGGTTGAATCCAAGTCTTTTTATTTCTTTCTTTATTGTTATTATTGACACTGTTACAGATGTCCCCGTTTCCCCCTCCTTTGCCCGCCTCCGCCCAGCCTCCCACCCCTTCCCTCTGGCCATCACCAACCACACTGCTGTCTGTGTCCATGGGTCATACATACATGTTCTAATCCCTTCACCTTCTTTCATGCAGTCCCCATACCCCCTTCCCTCTGACAGCTGTCAGTCTCTGATTGTGGAGTTATGAAAGGCTCTGAGAGCTCAAAGACACCACCCAGCCGTTTCTTAATAGTTCTTTCTTTCAAAAAAGTTACATGATTCTTGTTATCTGGATTGAACTGTCAGTCAAGTCACCTAGGAAATGGACTTGGTGCTTTGGGATAGCACTACCAGTACTGGGCCCAGTAGCCCTTGCACTTCCACAGGCCACGAAGGGAAGTGCCCCTCTCCTTTCAAGTTCAATTTACAACAACTGTTTCTCAACAAAAGAGAAAACAGCCGATTTTAACATGCCTTTGCATAGGCTTACAGATCACTGCTCACCACTTTAATAGCAATGAGAAGGTCATGCTATGTCCGTTCAGTAATTTGGCTATGCCTTTTCAAGCAAGAATAGCAAGGGGCATTCCTCATGACATTAAAAAATAAAACTGTGAGTCAATTGTCAAGATTAAATATAGAAGTACAGGAAACCAGATTTAGTCTATTGTATATTTGCAACAGGGGCAGAAGAGGTGAAAAATGCACAAAATAGCCAACAAAAGTGCCATGTTGTTCCAGGATATGTCTAAGTTTAGGGTCACTGCTTGCCCACCCCTGAGGCGTGTCTAAACAACCATGTACTATTTTTAGATTCCTTACAGGAATATTTTTTTCCATTTTCCCAGAATACCAGGCATAACACAAACCATTTCACTGAGGCTAGACAAGATCCCAGCAGATCAGATTTGGAGAAGACTGCACAGGAAAGCTTGC
>PVKM010040135.1:0-13535 GCA_004027735.1 Carollia perspicillata | reverse complement strand
TTTCTAGATCTACATGAGTGTTTGTAACCAAAAGAATGTACAACTGGCTCTCCAATCCATGGGTTCTGCATCTGTGGATTTAACTAATCGCAATGGAAAATATTTGGGAAAAAAATGTTACACGTTGCTGACATGTAGTATGCAGTTAGTCTTGTGATGTTTATGTCTGCACTGAATATATACAGACTTTTTGTCATTATTGCATCAACAATACAGTATAACAATTATTTACATAGCCTTCCTATTATCTGGAGATGATTTAAAGTAAACAAGGGGATGTGCAAAGATTATATGAAAACACCATGGCCGTTTTATGTTAGGGACTTGAGCACATTGTTAATTTTGGTATTCTTGAGGATTCTACCAATACTGTGGGATAATTGTAATTTATAGCCATCATTTGGCAAATTTGCATTTTTAATGTGTATCATATCCATAGAAACTATATGTAATGTAATCATATTAAATTACTTTGTTTAAAAATGCTTAAGAAAACACATGCACATGTGTATACTTGCACACACACACAGACAAACACTCCTGGCAGAAGAAGCACTGAATTAAGAAAAGAACAAACCTCTGTTTCTCAGTCTGCCTCTAAATCTCGCATGGCCTACTTAGAGAAGGGTCTGGTTGGCTTCCCCTGAACTTTGTTTTCCTCAAATGTTACAGAGGGAAGAAAGGATTGGTCTCTAACGTTTACTTTGTTTTGTTTTGTTTTCTAGCTCAGGTGGACTAATTTGACCAGACTTCACATTTCAAGGCTAAGTAAGATGTAATTGGAGTGTTTTGTGTTGAAAGAGATAATGTCAGTAATCAATGCATTCGTTTTCAGATCAGTTTACTTTCTCCTATGTACTATTGAACTGGAAGAACACAGGGCAATACATTGCACATTTCACCTCTTAAAATAAATATGCACAGGGATGAAGAGAGATTTACTAAAGACTATTCTTAATGAAAATTGCAGTGGATCTAATTCCATCAGGGTTTCAGTCATTCGGACTTTTATCTCAGGTGACAAGGAGCTGGCCTGATGATCTCATCCCTGGAGAAAGCTGGGCTAGGAGACAACCCCAAGGTCATTTCTTTCAAGTACAAGCTATGTGCTACTAATACTGAGAAGAAAAGTAGGCATCAGTGTATTTTTTGTCATATACATTCTAGCATCACAATTACACATAATGTAAAAGTTATAATATGAATATAATTTATGCATATGTTAATAAGTATTACCTTTTCTATGCTTTAACCTTGAACTATAGCTAAGATATTTTCAACACAACTTTGTTTGCTGGGAAATAAGTGTGTGTGTGTGTGTGTGTGTGTGTGTGTGTGTGTGTATAACAATTTGCAAGTGATATTTTTAACTTATATCATTTAACTCACCTCTTAAAGAATGTTATTTTATACAATTTACAACAGATGAAAATGTATTTTTTAAAATCACGTTTATTTAGTACTCGAATTTTGCTACTTAAGACTCACTTCAGAGTTCGTAGAGTTGACTGCGCTTGTGTGTTTGGTTGTCTCCAGAAAACATGTGCCCAGATATGTGCCCTTCTCCGCTTGTTGAATACATTCACTCTACAATTAGAGAGAAACGTTGAAAGTATATTACTGGAAGAAATAGCACTTTGCCTCAAAGTTAGGTTATATAATATATAATTATCAATATCAAAATCAGGGAAGCAGTGGTTTTTATGTCTGTAATCATCATCAAATAACTTTTCCCCAGCTCCTTGTCCGAGACGGAGCCTGGTGAATTGTTTCTCTCTCTTCCTCCCCTCTCCCTTCAGTCCTGTCTCTCTCATCTCTTTCTCTTTATCCCTCTTCGCCTCATCTTTTCTTTCTACATGTCTTTTCTCCTTTCAATGTATTTCTTTATTCTTTTTAAAGTTTCTATCTATGTAACAATTCGGTTCCACGTCACTACGTGGTATCATTTTAAATGCCCAAATAACAAGTTAATATCACCCCAGACAAAGATAACCGGGAATTCACGTGTAGTTGAAGATATGGGCTTTAATTAGTGTCGCAGGAGAAAAAACACTCACTGTGGGGTGTCTTACTATGAGGGTGGTGGAATGGAACTTTCATAGAAGCTGGGCTTCTGTTCGGTCAATTTAAGATGAGTTCAAGGGAGCCGGAAAGAAGCCGTAATTGATTCTTAATCATTCTCACTTAGAAGGAAGGGAGACTGCACAGAAGCCGAAGCTGTAATTAGGAAAGCGGCAGCAGTCGTTCGAGTTAATCAGGACAGAGATGTGTTTGGCCACTTTATAGCTTAGACGTAGTCTGTGTTTGGTCTGTTCAGACAGGATTACAGAGTGCCTGGTTTCGTTTGAATCCATCACAGTCAGAGGGGACAGAGTACAATTGATGTTGGTGTTCTGTGCAATCATTAAGTTTGCCAGAACATTTCCTTTTCGAGAGTGCCAGACCAGCTCTAGCTTTCAGGGTATGTTTTCCTCATTATTATTATCAAGTGATGAATTTTAAGCATCCCCTCCCTGCAGACAGTCTACTGGTTAAAAGCGTGTACTCTTGAATCACACTGCTGGGTTTGATTGCCTAGCTGAGTCTGTCATTTACTAAGCACATTGCAGAACACTTACATAAATTATTTGTACTTTATTCCTTTCAACTAAATATTGGACAGAACAGTCACTCCCTCATAATGTTATTGTGAAAGTTAAATTAGTTAATACATATGGAGAAGAGTGTTTAGCTCACAGTAATACCTAAAATGTTAGCTGGTATTATGTCATCAGTTTTCCTCTCCACAACTAAGCACTGGAACTCCCAAAGAAATTCCCCTGTCATGGAGAAATCCTGTTTCTAAACTCAGTTCCAGATGGTTCAAAACCCTCAACTCACAGTCTGGGCCCCATGTGGCTTCCTGGCTCCTTCACGTGGCCCTCTTTCCTCCGTCAGCTCGTTCAGCTCCACCACTGGCCTGAACTCAGTCGTCTTCATAATAATGGTCATGGCAACTCTCATGGCGCACGCACAAAGGTCGGCAGGCATCTACAAGGAGGACCACTGTCATCAACTCCCACCAATCACACAGAGTCTCATCTCTCCTCTTCAATTGTTAACCTTTTCCTTTTACTGGATACATTGTCAATCTACTATAGCCATTTAGATTGTAGAATCACAACATCTCAGGCCTGTCCAGTAAGTAAGAAGTAGATAGTACCTAGCTTTTATTTTTTAAGTATATTTTATTCATTGTGCTATTACAGTTGTCCCAGTTTTTTTCTTCCCTTTTTCTCCCTTCTGCCCTGCACTCTTGCCTCCAGCATTCACTGCCCCCTTAGCTCATGTCCATGGATTGCATGTATAAGTCCTTTGGCTTCTCTATTTCCTATAGTACTATTCTTAACCTTCCCCTGTCTTTTTTATGCCTACCAATTATGATTCTTATTCCTTGTACCTTTTCCCCTATTTTCCCCCTCCCCATCCCCACTAGTAACCCTCACTGTGATCGCCCTCTCTGTAAATCTGTTCCTGTTCCAGTTGTTTGCTTAGTGTTTGTTTTTGTTTTTTAGGTTTAGTTGTTGATAGTTATGAGTTTGTTATCATTGTACTGTTCTTAGTTTTTGATCTTCTAATTTTTACATAAGTCCCTTTAACATTTCATATAACATTGACTTAGTGATGATGAACTCCATTAACTTGACCTTATCTGGGAAGCACTTTATCCGCCCTTCCATTCTAAATGATAGCTTTGTTGGATAGGGTAATCTTGGATGTAGGTCCCTGACTTTCATGACTTCAAATACTTATTTCCAGACCCTTCTTGTCTGCAAGGTTTCTTTTGAGAACTCAGCTGATGGTTTTAGGGAACTCCATTGTAGGTAACTGTGTCCTTTTCTCCAGCTGCTTTTAAGATTCTCTCCTTATCTTTAATCTTGTGGAATGTAATTAGGATGTACCTTGCTGTCTTCCTCCTTGGGTCCAATATCTTTGAAACTCTCTGGGCTTCCTGGACTTCCTGGCAGTCTATTTCCTTTACCAGATTGGGGGCATATACTTTTATTATTTGTTCAAATAAGTTTTCAATTTCTTGCTCTTCTTTTTCTCCTTATGACACCCCTATGATTCAGATGTAGAAGCGTTTAAAATTGTCCCAGAGGTTCCTAAGCCTCTCCTTTTTTTTTTTTTTTTTTGAGTTCTTGTATCTTCATTCTGATCTGTTTGGATGTTTATTTCTTCCTCTTGTTCCAAATTTTTATTTGAATATCGGTTTCCTTCCCTTCACTATTGGTTTCCTGTATATTTTTCTTTATTTCTACTGTACATAGCCTTCATTTCTCCCTTCATTTTGCAACCAAGCTCAATCAATTTGATGAGCATCTTGATTATCAGCGTTTTGAACTCTGCATCAGATAGGCTGTCTATCTCCTCGTTGCTTAGCTCTTTTCCTGGAGTTTTGATCTGTTCTTTCATTTGGGCCATATTTCTTTGTATCAGCATACCTGTTATGTTGTAAGGGGAAGTGACTTAGGTATTCCCCAGGTATTCCTCTTTGCTGAGTTGTGGCATTCTGTCTGGGTGAATGTTTCTTTAACTCCCTAGTTGTCAGAATTGCATGCAGTTTGATTTTCTGGCAGTTCTGATTGCTTATTGTTTTTAAATTGGTTGCTAGCCTTCTTTTGGTGGCATGAGGAAGAGAATTGTTTCTACCTATGCCTTCATCTTGGCAGGAAATCTACCTAACTTTTATGAGAGGAGAATTTTGATAGATGTTCATTTGTGTAATAGTTTATGTATCTTTCTTTTTTTCCTTTTTTTTGCCAAGTAGAAAGTCTTCATAATTTCCCACTTTCGTGGCTTAGTAAGGTAAGAAACAGAAGCAACATTAGGTTGGAACTCTTACCGACTTTTATTAAAATGTAAACTGACTGATTTAATTTTTTAGGGTGCTTGTGGGGAGCAAATAAAATAAAGAGTACCTCTTATGAACTTATGTGGGGAGAAATGGTGTCATGAATGAGAAACAGAAATGTCTGTTGGTTCTCTGAGCAATGGGAACACTCACACTATGCTAGGGGCGTGTCCCAAGAAGCTGGTATGTAGCACCTTTGGCGAAGATTCTTGCATCTCATATACAGCATGGAAGAAAAATGTGGTTTTCAGACCTGAGGGACTGAGACAGAGGGCAGCTCATTCATAACTACTAGAATTTAAGCTATTAAAATATAGATTCCATGAGGTTAGGCCCCGATCTTTGTTGAGTGAACACTATATACTCAACAGGAAAACAGTTTCCAATACTGATTCTAGTAAATATTAGAAAAACATTTTTTAGTCAATAAATTCATGAATGATTAATTAGATCTCCAAAACTTTCGCACCGACTAACTGGAGGTAGGGTAGAGCATTTGTAGAGTGGCAGGATGGATATACTATTAGAAATTTGGTTCCTTTCAAAGAAGAGAAATAAATTAATTATCCCATGGCTGCCTTGGAATGTGGGTTTAGAAACATATCCACCACAGAATTGTGGATAAATATAAGGCCACTCAGATCACCTTCCCAGAACAATAACAAAAAATAAATAATGCACATGTAAAACAGATCCTTGCTATTAAATTATATATCCCCAAACAAAATAACAGTGACGACAGCAGCACCAGTACTAGTACAATTTCTACTCTCAGTGCCCTTTACTACAGTTGTATTCTTTGCTACAAGTTATGTAGTCATAGATAAAGCTAATTTTCTTTTCTTCCTTATTATTTAAATTTTGTTTGTGTCAGACTAAGTAATGGCATTATCCTGACTAGGTCATGCTTTCTCATGCCTCTGTGCCTTTCAACATGCCTCTTCCTGTGCTTAAAGGCCTTCCTACCAGGTGTATTTGCTAACTTCCAATTCACAGTTCATGATATGTAGACTTCTTATACCCAAAAAACTTTTCTTGGAAAATAATTTTTAGAAGAGAAATATTGTAAATACATTGGTAAGTGTTTGAAACAAGAGCTGAAGAAAGGAAAGGAATAGAAAAGAGGGTTTAAATAAGTAATAAAATTATTTATACGTTTGCCTATGCGTCTTTATAGTCAACTTAAACATTTTTAAAATTGTAGAGTATAATTTATATGATATTTAATTGTATAATTCAAATACCTTCACTGATATTAATCTAGGTGCTAATATCTAAATCTCATTTTCTTGAGGTCAAATTATAAAAAGATGCATTTTTAAAGTATTAATAATATATTGAGTGTGAGGGTTGCAGAGGAAATTGTATACGTATATATACTCAGATTATTACTTTAAGTAATACAATCATAATTTAAAGAATGGCACCCATGAGAACTCACAATTTTAGCATTCTGTGCTACCACTTTATGTTAAGCACGCTTTACTTCTAGTAACATCATTATTTTGTTCTTTGGAGCAATCATACTGTCGATAAAATTTAACAATTGATAAACTTCCTACCCCTCATAGTGTTAGCTCTCTTCAGTTAGTTGAAAATACTTTGTTATATACATGAAATGGTCAAAGGTATTTTTAATATGTTAGCATTATAAATTAAATTTTTATTAATCTATTTATCATCTACCTATCTACCCCACTAACGATGTTCTCTTTATTGGGATAGGTATTGTTAACAATTATTAGAGCAAATTATTACTATAGTCTTTGAATGTATTTTTTAATCCTTATAACTTTCTGCAGGTCATTATTGCCCCAGGATAAAATTCATTTAAAAAGATAAATTAGGTTTCTCCCAATCTTACCTTTATAAGAAAGTTTTGGGGGTTTTATTTTTTTTTTGGTTCTATCAACATTATTTTTCTTTTTTTTTAATTTTATTTTAATTGTTGTTCAAGTACAGTTTTTCTGTCTTTTACTCTCATCCCAGTTTTAAAGACATCTAATACTGATATTCTAAATGGCTAATCAAGATCAATTAGTATTTTCACTGGCTAATGTGCAGTAGGTTGGAGCATCAGCATATCCCATAAACCAAAAGGTCAGGGGTTCATTTCCTAGTCAGGGCACATGCCTAGGTGGTAGATCGGATTCCTCTTCTGGGCACCTATTAGAGAAAACTGATCAATATTTCTCTCTTTAATCACATTTCTCTCTATCTCTCTCTCCATCCCTTCCCTTCTCTCTAAAATCAGTAAGTGTGTCCTTGTGTGAAAATTAAAAAAAAAATTAAGAAGTTTTCAGGTTCAGTTCCTGGTCTGGGCGCATACCGAAGTTGCAGGTTGGATGCACAGCCAGGGTGTGTAGAGAGAACGCTGATCGATGTCTCTCTCTCACATTGGTGTTTCTCTCTCTTTCTTTTTCTCCCTTCCTTTCTCTATAAAATTGGATATATCCTTGGGTGAGGATTAAAAAACTTCAACCAGTAGATTCCTCACTTACCGATTATAGATATTTTCCATGCCATAAAAATTTCCAACTTCCAGTTTTAAATAATGGCTAGTGTGGTAGTTAACTTCATGTGTAAATATGTCTGGATCTAAGTGGGAAGAT
The DNA here is from genome assembly GCA_004027735.1 of Carollia perspicillata. Lineage (NCBI taxonomy): Eukaryota > Metazoa > Chordata > Mammalia > Chiroptera > Phyllostomidae > Carollia > Carollia perspicillata. The sequence continues at coordinate 6,029 of PVKM010040135.1, read as the reverse complement.
ATTTGGTTACACATTAGTCTGGATGTTTCTGTGTAGGTTATTTTTAAAAAATGAGATTAACATCTACATTGCTGCTCTTTGAGCAAAGCAAATTAACTCTTTATGGTAGTATGAGCGGGCTTTACTCAGGCAGTCGAAGGCTTTAACAGAAAATTATTGACCTCCCCCAAAATAAGAAAGAATTCTTCCAGCAGCATGCTTTTGCAGTTGAACAGGAACTCTTCCTTCTGTTTCCAGCCTGTTGCTCCGTACCATCACACACACACACACACACACACACACACACACACACACGCACACGCACACGCACACACACACACATCCTGTTGGTTCTCTTTTTCTGGAGAACCCTGATTCATGTACTGGGTTGGACAAAAAAGTTTTTCCCCCCATATGATGGTTCTAGTAGCGCTTAGTTGTATTTAAGTTCATTCAAAACAATTTTGTTACTTTGTATTGTGACAGCTGTCATATCAGCCCGAATTAAAAAAAAAAAACATAGAATTGGTGAATTTTTGTGCAACCAATTTAATATTGAGGATGTAAGAAAATAAGCAACATTTTGGGCATATTATGTTTTATTATTTCAAGAAAGGTAGAAACACAACTGAAACACAAAAAAAGATTTGTGCAATGTATGGAGAAAATGCTGTGACTGATCAAATGTATCAAAAGTGGTTTGCAAAGTTTTGTGCTGAAGGTTTCTCACTGGACGATGTTCCTTGGTCAGGTAGACAAGTTGAAGTTGGTAGCAATCAAACTGAAACATTAGTTGAGAACAATCAATGTTATACCACATAGGGGATAGCCGACATACTCAAACTATCCAAATCACTGAAGTTATTGGTGACAATGAAAAAATGTATTTTATTTTATGGAAAAAAATTAATTGAACTTTTTGGCCAACCCAATAATAAGTAAAAAAATGGTCTAAACCCAACTCTAATTATAGTGCTTTAAGGAGGCAAGGGTGTATGTGTTCGCATTGGTGTTTGCAGATGGATAGGTGAAAGTTGGGGTAATAAAATACTAAATATTAGTCAAAGGAAAGAAGAAAAACGAGGAAGCTATGTGCATTTAAATTCTTAATTCTCAAATAGAACTAACAAGGATCGAGAGGTAGAATGTTATCCCTCGTTGCAAAATCCTATTCATTTACCTGACATTGTTTAAATGACAACCTAGGAAATTGTCCAGCATATTTACTATTTCATTTCTAAGCACCACTAATTTTGTCTTTCTCTCCAAAACTTTAAAAGACTTCTCTAGATATACAATCTGTTTGCCAATTGGGGACTGATGAATAATTGTAGATTTGTGTAAGGGCACTGTTCATTTATCTCTAATTGAGAACTGTGAATATTTTATTTAAAGTTTTCTGTATTTGGAACTAAGATATTTGCTTATATTTATTCCTGATTATATACTCTCTGTAAAGTTCATTAAATATACAACACATTCTATGTCATTTCATTATTGTTTGCACTAATAAGAACAAAGGGAGAAAGAGATATAAAACACTAAAAACTTAAAGTTTAGAGCTAAAGGGAATTTGCTAGAAGCAAACCAGCATGGAAACATTTATGACAAATACAGCTTAGTTTTATATTGTAATTTAGGGTCTGAAGTTTGTACCCATCAGTCTATACTATTGACAGAAAAGTGTCCAGGAAGGAGAAATTACAGAAGCCTTTTATTTTTAAAACCAGCTTCTTAAATTCACAGCAAGGACACAATCAAAAGATTTATATTACCCCTTGCCTTAACTATGGACACTGTCAGAAGTTTTATAATGACTTCTTGGTAAGCTTATTCATGGTCGACTGGAAATTACTTAATTGCGATGTGACATAGTGCCACCTAGATTTTTTTTCAAATTTATTATCTTGGAAAAACACATTTGAATTAGTGGGTGCAATTGGAAAATAAAGCAGGGTGCTAGTGGAGGCAGAGTAATAAATTAGAATGAAATTGCCTGTTGACTCTTCCGGGAGTCAGCACAGACTAAAAAGGACACGAAAGACTTACGTTTATGTCAGCCCTTAACTCATTCGACTGCCAGAATTATAACTTTAAAATACATGGATAGAGTAGAGGATAAGTTAGACCTGTGCCATATCATGTATATGCATAACTTTTTTTTCAGTAAACTCCGGGATATTCTAGGAAAGTTGTCTGAGAAGAAAATATAGTTGAAAGATTATTTTTTGTTACATTTACCATAAGGATGTTTATTTAAGTAGAACAATAGTTTTTCCAACGAGTTCTTGATACTGAAAGGTAATTGAATCTGACTAGAGGAGAAATAGAGAGAAAAAGTGTCTAGAAAAAGGAGCTTTGAATGTCTAAAGCAGCGACTGTAAACCTTTTCCATCTCATGGCACACATGATTGAATTACTAAAATTCTGGGGCACACCAAAAAAAATTATATTTTTTGCTAGTCTGAGAAAAAAAATCGGTATAATTTAGATTCATTCACATCAGCCCACTCTTATTGTGTTGGTTGTTGTCATTTTTTAATTTGACAATTTAAAAGAAAAAAGTTAGTGCCACTGATTAAATAGTCAGGTATTGTATGATTTTTTAAAAGGTGGTACTATTGTCCCAATTTTCCCCCTTCACTGCCCTCTGCCTAGCTTGTCCCTCCAAGTCCATAGTCAATCCCCACACCATTGTCCATGTCCAAGGATCCTTCATGTATGTTCTTTGACTAATCCGTTCACCTTCTTTCAAACAGTCCCCAGCTCCATCCTCCCTTTTTACTGCTGTCAATCTATTCTATGATTCTGTCTGTCTAGTTCTCCTTTACCCATTAATTTATTTTATTAATTAATATCCTCCTATTGGTGAGATCATATGGTATTTGTCTTTCACCAACTGGCTTATTTAACTTAGCATAATAGTCTCCAGTTCCATCCAGGCTATCACGAAGGATAGGTGTTCCTTTTTTCTTTCTGCTGTATAGTATTCCATTGTGTAAATGTACCACAGAATTTAACGGAGTCATCTACTGATGGGTACTTATCCTGTTTCCAATTCTTGGCTATTGTAAATAGTCTGTATCAACATAAAGGTACATAAATTCTTTTGGATTGGTGTTTCAGGATTCTTATGGTATATTCCCATCAGTGGAAACAATGGGTCAAAATGTAGTTCCATTTTTTTTATTTTTTGGAAGAAATTTTATACTGTTCTCCATAGTGGTTGCACCAGTCTACAACCTCACCAATAGTACACTAGATTTCCCTTTTATCTACAACCTTGCCAGCAGTTGTTGTTTGTTGATTTATTAATGATGGCCATTTTGGCTGGTGTAGCTCAGTGGATTAGGCATGGACCTGTGAACCAAAGCATCTCTGGTTTGGTTCCCAGTTGAGGCACATGCCTGGGTTGCAGGCCATGTCCTCAGTATGGGGTGTGCTAAAGTCAACCATATATTGGTGTTTCACTCCCTCTCTTTCTCCCTCCCATCCTCTCTTTCTAAAAATAAGTGAAATCTTTAAAAAATAAATAAATAAATAAAATTTTAAAAGAGAACACACCAAAAAATGATGGCCATTTTGGCAGCTGTGAAGTGATATCTTATTGTGGTTTTAATTTGCATCTCTCTGAAGGCAAGTGATATTGAGCATTTTCTCATGTCTATGAGCCATTTGTATATCTTCCTTGAAGAAGTATCTGTTCAGGTCCTTCACCCATTATTTAATTGGATTGTTTGTCTTTCTGGAATTGAGTCATATGAGTTCTTCATATATTTTGGAGATTAAGCCCTTGTCTGATGTCTCAAATAAACAACCTAACCCTAAACCTAAAATAACTAGAGGAACAACAACAAACAAAACTCAGAAAGAAGTAGAAGGAAGGTAATAATAAAGACCAGAGCAGAATTAAATGATGTTAAAGACTAAAAAATTAGTAATTCAAAGGATGAATGAATCCCATATCTCATTCTTTGAAAAGACAAACAAAATTGACAAATCATTAACCAGACTCATCAAGAAAAAAAGAGAATGGATCCAAATAAATAAAATTAGGAATGAAAGAAAAGTAAAAGCTGATAACAGAAATGCCAAAGATTGTAAAACATTACTGTGAACAACTATATGCCAAGAGGTTGAACAACCTACATGAAATGGATAAAAATCTAGAAACATGCAATCTTCCAAAACTGAAACAGGAAGAAGCAGAAAACCTGAACAGAACAATAACAAATAATGAAATTGAAGCAGTATTAGAAAAACTCCTGTGCACAATATCCCTGAACCAGAAAGCTTCACAGGTGAATTTTACCAAACATTCAAAATTTTTTAAAAAGGCAGCAAAAAAACCCTACCTATCCTTCTCAAACTATTCAAAAAATTCAAAATGAGGGAAGATTCCCAAACTCTTTTTATGAGGCTAGTATTATCCTAGTTTCGAAACTAGGTAAAGACACAACAAAGAAAGAAAATTATAAGTCCAGATCTCTGATGAACACAAATGCTAAAATTCTCAAGTAAATATTAGCAGACTGGATCAAGCAATACATTAAAAAGATCAAACACCAGGATCAAGAGGGATTTATTCCAGGGATGCAAGGATGATACAATACTTGCAAATCAATAAATGTAATATACCTCCTAAAAAATGAAAGGAACAAAAAATGGACAAAAATTACATAATCATACCAATAGATGCTGAAAAAGCATTTGACAAAATCCAACATCCATTTATGATAAAAAACACTCAGCAAAGTGTGAATACAGGGAGCTTACTTCAACATAAGAAAAACTGACTGCCAACATCATACTCAATGGACTAAAACTAAAAGTGTTTCCCTTAAGATCAGGCACAAGACAAAGGTGTTCACTTTCACCACTCTTACTCAGTATGGTACTAGAGGTTCTAGCCATAGCATTCAGACAAGAAGAAGAAATAAAAGTTATCCAAATTGGAAAGGAGGAGGTAAAATTATCATTATTTGCAGACATGATAGTGTACACAGGAAACCCTATAGACTCCACCAAATAACTACTCGACCTAATAAGTGAATTTGGCAAAGTAATGGAACGCAGAGTTAATATTCAGAAATTGAATGCATTTTTGTACACCAAAAATGAAATAATGGAAAGAGAAACTAACAAAAAATCCCATTTACTATAGTAACAATTTTTTTAAGTACCCAGGAATAAATGTAACCAAGGCAGTAAAAGATGTATCCTCAGAAAGCTATAGAACACTGAATAAAGAAATTGAGGGAGATACTAATAAATGGGAGCATATCTGTGTTCATGTATTGGAAGGATTAACATCTTTAAAGTGTCCATAATACCCAAAGAAAGCTATAGATTTAACACAATTCCTATTAGAATACTAATGGCACAGATCTAGAACAAATAATCCAAAAATGTACATGGAACAAATAAAGGCCCTTAATATCCTCAGCAATCTGGAGAAAGAACAATAAAGTTGAAGGGATCACAATACGTAATATAAAACTATATTACAAGAGCACCGTAATCAAAACAGCCTGGTACTGGCACAATAACAGACACATAGATCAATGGGATGGAATAGAGAGCCTGGAAAATAAACCCATGTCTCTATGGTCAATTGATATTTGATAATGGGGGCATGATCATTCAACTGAGTAAAGATGTCCTCTTCAAGAAATGGCGTTGGGAGAACTTCACTGGTACATGCAAAAAAATTGAAACTAGACCACCAACTTAACACCATACACCAAAATAAACTCAACATGGATAAAAGACTTAAATATAAGCCTTGATACTATGAAAATCCTAGTGGAAAGCATGGGCAGTAAAATTTCAGATCTCTCACATAACAAAATTTTTGCTGATATATCTCCTAGGGCAAGGGAAATAAAGAAAAAATAAATAAATAGGGCTACATGACATTAAAAAGCTTTTGCATGGCTAAAGAAACCACCATCAAAATGCAAAGGGTACCAACCATATGGGAGCACTTGTTTCTCAATGACACATAGGTATTGCATGTTTTAAAAATTCTTGAAGCACACCAATGTACA